>APFE031102267.1:0-19265 GCA_000404065.3 Pinus taeda | reverse complement strand
TTTTTGTTGTTCCTTTTCCAAAGGAACAACACTTTTTCTTTCTGCTATTCCTTTTCCAAAGGAACAACACTTTTGCCTTCTGCTGTTCCTTTTCCAAAGGAACAACACTTTTGATTTCTGTTGTTCCTTTTCCAAAGGAATGACATTGTGTGCTTTTGCTGTTCCTTTTCCAAAGGAACAACACTTTTGCTTTCTGTTGTTCCTTTTCCAAAGGAACAACACTTTTGCCTTCTGCTGTTCCTTTTCCAAAGGAACAACACTTTTGATTTCTGTTGTTCCTTTTCCAAAGGAACAACATTTTTGATTTCTGCTGTTCCTTTTCCAAAGGCTCGACATTTGTATGTTTTTGCTGTTCCTTTTTCCAAAAGGAACATCATTTGTGAACTATTGTTGTTCCCTTCCTCAAAAGTAACACCACTTGTATGCTTTTGCTCTCCTTGTGAAACAACTTGTTCCTTTTGTTATTCTAAATTGAGGATGCTTATTGCTCTTTCAAGTCTTTTTGAATATGGCTATGCACTTATGTAATGGGAACAAAAACACAACATATGGAAATCAGTCAATCATAAATCACTATCTTTATAAGAAACTGCCCTGAATTGGTGAGAAGACAAAAGGAAAGACATGCTTATTCATCATCTTTGGCTGCCATTGTTCTACTAATTCTGTTCTGATTGGTTATTTGTATCATGATGGTCCCTTTTTAATCCTCTTTGATTATCATTCAACAATAAGAGCAAAGGATCTATACCTTCCTATTGGGATATTAAGATTTCTTCCACCATCCCTACTCTTAAGGAGTGTTGAACCACCCTTTGTGTATAAATAGGAAAGGCACTTTTTGAAAAACAAAGAAAAAAGGGAGCAAACATGGTTTCTAAATTGTCAAATTGCAGGATAGGAAGTCTCATTAAGAGCTGGCCTACCATGATCATCAGGACGGAAGCGAAGTGGCATTCCCACTATGGCCACCACACTAGGGAAATGGTCCAAAAGGTATATCAAACAAACAACCCTTGGAACAGGAGGTCTCATCACGAGCCGACCTACCCACTATTCGCTCCTTCTTCGTGAATGGCATTATGGCTAACTGGTCATTAAGCCAGCATAATGGCCTACATTTTGACATTACACAACGTTTCCTACCATACACAAAGGACTATGGTTCCATGGGTGAAACAAACAACTCTGCCAAGGTTATGGACACCTATCGGCAGCAGAGCACTGTTAATGGTATTGAAGTCGCATTATTTACACCAATAGGTAAGTTAGTTGCATCCTTTTGTTTCTTATGTCGTGGTAATCAATTATATGTTGTTACCCCAACCATATAACGCATGACTATATATTATCACCAATCATTACAGAACTAGTGACAATGACCACATGAGACTCTCTATTTACGACAAATGTCCTATCCCTGACCTTGCATCAAATCACCGCAGTCTCTTACGTATTAAAGCGACGCAACTTTATACCTCAATTTCAGTAATAGGCTATTTTTGTAAACATGGCATATTTCCATACGTTGTTCCTTAAAGACTTTGCTGTAGAACGGGCGCTACTCCTTTATTTGATGGCTGGGACAACTTATCACATTGCGAGGGGGGAGGTTAACCTCATCATTCCCCAGACTACGTGTCAGCTCGCTATTTGGGAGATTGTGTACTGGGGTATAGCACGGCTCAATGGTATTATCTCTTCCTATTTTTTTTGTTTTTTTCTGCATGAGTTGCTGTTCAAAGCCATTTCCACTACATACGCCGCAGCATTAGAGTTTGAACAAGTTTTACGTCGTCAACTTCTCTGCGTTTCAACAAATAGTTGCCATTTCTTTGAGAATTCACAGCGAAACTATGGGAGGAAGATCAATTTGCAGAGAACCGCAAGTGCTAACTGTTTCGGCTGCTGCCCGGGAAATCCTAGTAAGAGCAGGATGGCTGACCTATCTTAATCGCCTGAGGGAGTCTAATGAAACAATAGCGATTGAATTTTTTCAGAATTTGCAAGAGGACTACTCCACAGTAAGATGAAAATGTATAGCAGTCACCGATGGCATAATCGCAGAAGTCTTAGGACTGCCAGCCACTGGACTAGTATGGACATTAAAGAAGGAAAGATTGTAGAAGATTATAGAGATCTTCCGAGATGAGGGAAAAGAAGCCGAGCAGTCTGAGCAGGAAGAGGGAATGGAACAGCAGGAAGGTAGCCCATTACAAGACCCATTAGGGGAAGATGAATTGGCCAAAGTTTTGGCCAATATGGGCGAATATGGCCAACCTCTGAGTCCATCAGACCTCCATGCCGGAGAGAAACCCCAGAAGAAAGATGCACCCAAGGCATCACATGCAAAAGAGGCAGAAGTAGAAAATCTATCTGTTCATGATGAGAAGATGTCAGAAAATGCTGAGCAGGAACAACCCATTCCTAATCAGAAGGCACCAGAAGAAAGTCCAGAGGAAATAAGGGCAGAAAAAGAAATAGCCCAAGAAATAACAGAGCCAATTAAGGTTCTTGCCCCGGAACAACCACCCCAGGAAGAAAATCAAGAAGCTAGTCGCAGTCCAGACTGTAGTAAACAACCTGCTATTCCTTCTGAAGAAATGGCGGAAATAAGGGAATTATGAAAGGAACAACAAAGATTATTGAACATAATAGTCCAGTTTCACTAGCAGATTAGGATTCTAAAGGCGAGGCAAAGGGTAAAAGGGAATTCAAGAAGAAAAGGTCCGACCACACCAGCAAAACCCCTTAAGGGCAAGAGGCGGAGGACCAGAATCCATCTTGTTGCTCAAAACCCCGACAAAATCCAAGCTGTTGTTCCAAATGAAGCTGAAAAACAGACTGATGTTCCAATTGAAAAGGAACATCAATGGGATGATGTTCGTGTTAAAATAGAAGTGGATGATAAGATAATTCAGACAGAGGCACCACCTTCGGGAGTAATAAGGGTTCTGAACTCGAAGCAGCACAATAAGAAAGTTCAAGTAAAGCTCCCGGCCTCTACGGCTGCATGGAAAAAGGATCCAAAAATGGTAACCCTTCAGAAGGGTTTGAAGCAAGCTCAGCAAGAAGCAGAAAAGCTTAGGGAGAAAACAGTCCCCTGAGAAAAATATGAAGAACTACAACAGTAGCTAAGGAACGTCAACTTCTCTGAAAGCCAGGCCTTCGAAGGATGGCGGAAGGAACAAGAGAAAGTTGCAAAGGTAACTCATAGATTAGATGTAGTTATCAAACAGACGGATACCTTGTGTTCTCTATACAATGACGTCCTAGCATGTAGAGCCCCTGCTAAGAACTATGCCCTATTTTTAATGGAAAGGTATTTACAATTGAAAATAAAGGCTGTTAAAGCAGGCGCTCCCATACAAATTAACACCATAGATGATTTCATAAACTGTTGTAAACACTACGGGGTAAAAGTGCAAAGATTATTGTGTGAATTTTACTTGCATAACCTTGTACTAGAACAAGAGACCGAATTGAACCCTGGCCCTTTTGTTGGGGACATTCAATTACAGGCATTTATCTCATTTGCAGTTAATCAAATTAAATGGCTCAAAGCCTATAACGCTTTTCAAAGACAAGAAAACAGATTAGATCTATGGGTAAGAGCTGAGCCTAGGGACGCAGTACAGTTATGAAGGAAACATAGAAATATCATGAAGGCTCCAGGAGTGATTGAAGCATTAGGATCCATGCATGAGGCAATCGTTCGGCATGGACTTGAATACTTTTCCTCTATCAAAGACCCTGCCATTGATGCAGCTAAATTGCGATATCGAATATCTAATCCAAATATCCATCTCAAAGAACCATTTAAGTATGAGAATTTTAAACTAGCTGCCAACTATTTTCCCCTCTATGGCGAAATTGTTTTGAGGGCAGGGCCATCCTAGTTAGGATATAGGTTCCGGAGTCCAATCATTTGGCATCCTGCACCCAGATACCAAGCCCTGTATGAGATGCCTGAGGGTCAGACAGGCCATTTCTTTGATCATCTAGTTTCGCATCACGGCTGTAGGCCCTCACATGAGATTCCATCTCTAGCCTACTCACTCACTGCCTTGCATGTCAACTACAATGTTTTCATGAGGCCATGAAAAAGGTTAAGACGGGGGGTGTGTGGAGTATCAAAGAAGGTATGTTTTGATGGTTATTTCAGTATCTTTTCATTAGGACTTATAAGCCTTTTTGCATTATGAACTTAGAAAATGATAAGGAATTATAATGAAACATGTGAGATTAATATAGAACGCTGACAATTGTCGTTTCCATGTACAGGAGGGAGGAAAAATGAAAAGTGGCCATCCTAAAGGAAAAGACAAAGATGAATTAACTCCCGTCCCTTCGACGGGAGACCGCATGCAAACCAGATCAAAATGGACCAACCCAGGAAAGGAAGTGGAGATTCCAGCTCGGTGCAGAAAAGAGAAGAAGTAACTCAGGATTAACGATTCTGCGAATCCCTCAGGATCCTTGATCCCGAGGGATCGCTGTTTTATCTATTTCTGCATCTAGATATCTCCGTCGTCACCCTTATATAAGGGGCAACATTGTTAGCTAAAGCATGGTGATGTTCTTATGTAATTTCTTTTAAAAGATCAAGACTATGATCATTATGTCCTGTTAAGACTTGCTTTACTGTAATTGTACTTCATGCATTAATACAGACTTGGTTACTCTTTTATCTTTGAGCCTGGATCAACCTTAAGCGGTGTACCCCTGGAGGCTAAGGGCCCGGCTTTGGAGGACACTTGCTCTTGTACCATTACGCGTGGTTTCTGTATGGTTTGCTTATTAACGTGATGTGGTAATCTGACATGTTTTATAAAGTTTATGTCACATGCTCTATCGTGTTTAATCCATTTAATGTTCTTGCAGACAAAAGTGTTGTATTGACGCTACATCATGTTACTATTCCTTTAGGTGTTGGTATAATATGGTTAATTTCTACAGGATACTGTTGTTCCATTACAGAGTTTTTGTGTTATGCGATAGTGCCTTAGCATTACAGAATTTATCTTTGAATCTTTGATTGTATATGATTATTGAATCCTTGAATATTACTGTTTCATCTTGAGATGCAATCGTACGTTTTCTAATTAATGTGACAACTAAATCAGACTAAGCACATTGTGTTTATATGGTTTTCAGTGCTATTCCATCATGTATCTTTAGGCAATGCTGTTCCATTGTGTGTGTACATCTTTAAGAATGAAGGATTGAAGTTTGGTTTGACATGATTTAATAGATTCACAGCTTGTTAAACTTAGTTACTGCTCGATTCCTTGATCACTGTTCTATTTCTGAATTGTTGTTCCATTTCTGATTTGCTATTTCATTTCTGAATTGTTGTTTCATTTCCGAATTGCTGTTTCATTTCTGAATTGTTTTTCCATTTCCGAATTGTCGTTCCATTTTAAGGTTGCTGTTCTATTTTATTGCTGTTCTCTTTATTTTCCGTTTCATTTCTTATTATTTGTTAAGGATGATCTCAGGCTGTAGTCAGCATTAGCATCTGCTTCCCGGCTCCCAGACCCCTGATTTGTTCTTCGAATTCTTTTCCATAAGTTTCTAAAGGGATGGGTTATTGCTACCGAACCCTTGACTGATACGTTACTTAATATCTGAATGTGTGATCTAGCCTTTTGAAGTAGTTAAGTTGTAGACACGCATCCATTTACTTTTGTAGTTTCAAACAACTGTACTATCAGCATTAATCTGACAAATGCTAAGCCTCAGACTGAGACACTCTTTGAAATAACAAAACATTCCCAGATTGACATATTAATGTGAGGTAACTAGAGGTGGAAGAGACCCTTTTTATAGCTCCACACTAATGGATAAAATATTAATAGAGCACTTATGGTCCCATAATAAATGTTTTAGATGGATAATGAGGATAAATTTAGCTCATTCAAATAGTTTCCTCTGCAAAATCCACACGGTGCCAAGTAAACCAAATTCAAAATTTTATTGATTTGTTAATCAAAATTTTGATTTCTAAAAGAAAATGCTTTTAGAAATATATAAATTCTTTATTTATATATGATAAATCAAAGTATCTTACTATTTAAGTTATATATTGTAGGTTTTAACCTTGTATAAAAATCCCTGCAAACAAACTATTAGAAAAAAAAAAACAGAAAATATACAATGATAATGAGAGAAAATAAACACAAAGAATTTTCTCCTAAAACCCAAAACCAAGAAAACCAAATTAATTCTATTTATTCGAACACAATGTCACAATACATTATATACATGTTGTAACATTCATAAAACTCCAATCCATTAACCCACTATTAGAATATAACCATAGTTCCTTAGAATGGATCTAGAAAACCAAGGGCAAAACCAATATACACTCGAAAAGTGCCTTGCCAAAAACAAATGCAAAACCCACCCATTTTTTTTCAAGGTGCTTCACCAAACCCCATGCAGGGAGGTGCACCATTCCCTTACCACCTCCATGTGACCCCCTTTGTACATCCAACTTATTGTATTATGTGTCAGGCTAGTAGTGCAAATAATACAACACATACCCAACATTCTCCCAGTTGTTGTTTTCTTTGCACATAGGGAGCCACAACAATACACACTCACTAATCTAGGTAAGTAAGCACCATTATTTCTGCATATCAAGAAAAATTCTCAATGCTCAAATGCTTTTGAATGTACCTATAACATTATTTAAAGTGTCCCCCTTTCCCAGTAACACATTTTTGTATTCAACCATATCCCTCACAAAGTGACATTGAATATCTATAAGATATGTCTTCAAATGATAAGAAGAGTTATTTGCCAGGAAAATTGAACTTTGGCTATCACAATCTATCCTTATAGCTTGTTTTACCAACTCCATACTTGAACATAATATATGTAAAGAAATTGTTTCCTTGCTTGCATGAGTGGCTTCCAAGTACTCAACTTTTGTTGTTAAATGTGCCACTACACATTGTCTCTTACTCACCCAATTGATCCTCAAACAGGTTGAACAAATAGCAACATCTAGATGTTCTCTAATCCATATCTCTAGCCCAATAAACATCAATAAAACAACACTTTTCCACCACTCTATCCAACCTTGGTCTTCCTTGGTAGCATAAAACATAATTGCCAGTGCCACATAGATATCTAAAAACTTGCTTAGCTATTGTCCAATGCTCCCTCCTTTTTTTCACATAAACCTCCTCAATACTCCCACTGCATGTGCAATGTTTAGCCTGGTATAGACCATTCCATACATAAATTTAACCCTCAATTGCATTTTCATATGGAACACGGGATATGTCATATTCCTCTTCTTATGTATCTTGACACTATTTTATAGATAAATTTATACTTATAAGAATAGGATCCTTCATTGGTTTACTATCCTGCATATTAAACCTATGCAATATTGTCTTGAAACACCTCCTTTTATTTAGCCAAAGTTCTATTTTTTCCTAATTACTTTTAATTTCCATGCCCAAAATAAAGTTTGTAGCACTAATATACAGGTTTTTCCATCCTAGATAATTTCTCTATCATTTTCAATTAGCAGCATATCATCCACATACAAGACCAAATAAATAATATGATCACCAACTAATTTAAAATACACGCAATGATCCAGTTTGCTTCTTGTGAAAAAAGGTCCTTGTATATATGTATCAAAAGTTTTGATACGATATCCTTGGTGATTGCTTCAACCCATACAAGGACTTCTTTAACGAGCCAATTATTTGTCAACCTTCACTACAAATCCTTTCGGTTGCTTCATGTATATCTCTTCTTCCATATCCCCATGTAGAAATGATGTGTTCACATCCATCTGTTCTACTTCAAACACAAAAGTTACAACAAAAAATAAAAGTAATTTAATAGAAGCTAACTTGGCAAAAGGAGAAAATATATCATCGAAATCAATTCCTGACACTAGGAAATAACCTTTTGCTACCAACTGAGCTTTGTATTTCTCCACTTTTACTTTTACATTCATTTTCTTCTTAAACACCCATTTTCTTTCAATGGATTTTTTTCTAGCTGGAAATTGTTGAAAATAGCAACAAGAAATGCTAAAAATAGAATTGATAAAAATAACCCTGTTATAAATAGCATTTAGCCAGTGTTGATCTTAGCAACAATGGATGGAAAAATGGAAGTGCTAAAAATAGCATTCTATAAATAGCATTTCGGGATACCTTCCTATTTTAGTTAGTCCCTATACTAAAATAGTGAAGTAAAATTTGAATTTGATCTTAGCAGCAGTTTGTAAATTAATTAATTCATCTTGAGTTAATTAGTTAAGGAAAATCAAACTTGAAGTCTATGTGGGGACATGCAATAGTTTCTCCATTAATTGAAGAATTTATACATCAGTTAAAGAGATAAGAGTGAGTCATAATATTGAGTTTTAATTAGTTGACTTAGTTAACTAAGTCAAGTCTAGTTAGATTAATTCAAACAATTTGTTGAATTAATGTAAGTTCAGTTAGTTAATGCTTGCATGCATGTAACTATTGCACTTCAGATAACTAAGTATTCTCTCATAAATAACTCATGCATGTCAGTTCAGTCAGAGACCCAGTTGAGATCAGATGGAGGGGTAGTGTACTATCAGTTACTAGAATATTCCATCGTGAATATTCCTTGCATGCAGAAGGAATTCTTTCCTTGAGGATTGCACAATTAGATTAGAGGTTACAGTTAGTGTGATGAGGCCAATTCACACATGTGACATCATTGGACCCCAAGAAAAATTGCGCAAGGAAATAGGAGGCTTGGGGGGCTTGAGGAGGACATATACTATGTCTATTTAGTCTGTGAGATATATTGTTTGATTGTAGAGAGAGAAAGATAGCTTGAGAGCTGATTCTCTTTGTAACTTGAACAAGATTTCCACCTATATGATAATACAGAGTTGGAGTTTTAGGCTGAGGCTTTCCCCGTGATATTTCTTTTGTGTTATATGTGATTGCTTTCTCATTCTCAGTTATATGTGTTCTCTTGATATTGCTCAATTCGATTAAGCTTCCACAAATTGTTGTAGAAGTAGATCTTGTATTGTGTTTTAGTATATTTCATAATTTGTTGATCTACAGTGGGAATTTCTACATGGTATCAGAGAAAAGGTGATCAAGGAGAAGAATAGTATACAAGAAGGAGAAGTTCGAAGTTTGGTTCCTAAAGATAAAAATCGAGTTCTTATCACATCTCAATTTCACCTATGGCGTTCAATGGTTTAAGATTCGAGTATGCCCATACTAGCAGCTCGAATTATATAGCCTAGAAGTATCACATGGAGGCAGTATTAGAGGATAACGTTCTAAAGGACTTCATTGATAAAGAAGTCCCCAAGCTGACTGATGTTACTCAACTGACAGAATGGAAGAAATGTGTAGCTAGAGCAAGGAGAATCCTCCAGGAGGGAGTTTGAGACCACATTGTCTCAAGCCTCCATGGGAAGGAGACACTGTTTTTGATGTGGAAAATATTGAAAGATTTATATCAAAACAATAATGATTAGAGGAAGTTGGCACTAAAAGACAAGATTCGTAAGATCAAGTGTGAAAAGGGTGACACGATCTCTACATATCTGAACAAGGTCACCCCCTGTAGGGATGATCTTGGAAGTGTAGAGATCACGACCGCTGATGATGACATGGTGAGTCTTGCACTCCTCAGTCTTCCTAAGAGCTGGCATAGCTACCAAGACTTGGTTAATGGAAGAGAAAAACTACTAGATTGGGAACGACTTTGGTAAGATCTAATGCAAGAGGAGATAAGAAGAAGCACGAGAGATGGATCCTCATTGAAGCAAGAAGATGAGGAAAATCTAGCCTTAGCAAGTAAGGTGAGGAAAGGGAAAGGGAAGGTGTCCCATCCCAAATCCGATTCTTCCCATGGTGGGAAGAAGATTGACAAATCGAAAGTGTGATGCTTTCATTGTCATGAAGTGGGCCATTATGCTACGAATTGTCCAAAAGAAATAAAAGAAGGGTTCCTTAAAGGAATCTGATGGTGAGGCACTGACCTCACAGTTTGAGCTAGATTTCTTGCTTATCGCATGCATGGTTTCATCCATGGTGGGATGTGTGTGGTACCTGGATAGTGGAGCTTCATTCCACATGTCAGGTGACAAGAATCTTTTCAGTACCTTGGAGGAGAAGGATATCCAGATGCGGATCGAGATGGGAAATGATGGAAAGTACCATGTTTCAGGTGAAGGTACGGTTGTGTTTTAGAGGGAGCATGGAGCTCCCCTCAACCTGACTGATGTAAAGTATGTACCAGGTCTGAAGAAGAATCTTGTGTCTATCGCTATGCTTAAAGATAAAGGAGCTATGATGTAGTCTTTAGTGAAGGAAAGGTATTCCTGAGGCATATCGGTATTGGACAGACAAACCGAATAGGGATTCGTGTTAAGAATCTCTATAAGTTATAGGTAGATGACTGTGCTGCTTTGAGTTCCAAAGCTGAGATGGTGTAGAGCCAAGATGTTGGCGAGCTATGGCATAGAAGACTGGGCCACTTGCACCATGGAGCCCTGAAGATCATGCAGCAAATTTCTACCAGATTACCCAAGGGTAAACTTGAGCAGACGACTACATGCAAAGTCTATACCTTGGGTAAGTATGCGAAATCTTCATTTCCAGATCGAGATAGTAGAGCTAGAGCAATCCTGGAGTGAGTTCACTCAGATGTTTGTGGGCCCTTCTCTACAGCCTCCATCGCTAAACAAAGGTACTATGTTATTTTTATTAATGATTTTTCTCGTAGATGCTGGATCTACTTTATGAAAAAAGAAGGATCAAACCTTCTTGAGGTTTTGTGAGTTTAAAGCCTTGGTAGAGAAAGAATCAGGGAAGAAAATAAAAGCCTTGTGTAGCGACAATGGTGGAGAGTATGCCTCCCAATAGTTTAAAGACTTCTACCCTGCAGAAGGTATTCAACGGGAATTGACGACACCCCATAACCCACAACAGAATAAGGTGGCCGAAAGGAATGTTACACAGTAATTTGTCACTGTCCTCATTGTTATAGCTCCAAATCTCACTCTTGATGTTTGTGATGCTACACTCATGGCCTAGGGCAAACGCTCCTTCCAGACCTGGTCCAAATACTTAAAAAACAGTATTTTACTCCCTATACGCGATATTGCCTTGAGCTAAACGCGTGTGTATGCGGGTTTGTGTATACCCAACCCGCGTATATGTCTTAAAACACTAAAAAAAATTAAATCTCCTTAATTTCGGGCAAATATCATAGGTTTTACCTGCTAATTACCTATTAGTGCCCATGGCCCAACTGCTCCCAATGAAGGCCTAAGGAGGGGAGAATAGAGAGAAAAATCACTCTGCTGAGATTATCCCTGATCAGGTCTGAAGATCCTTGTGCTTCTAGCACTTCCCCCATTACAGGAAACCCTTGTTTCCTTGAGTTATTATGTCTTTCCATTAGTTGAGATATCTTGGAGTGAGTCATGGAAGGAGTTTGTTGAAGGCTTGAGACTGGATGAATCCGAGGAACGATTCTGCTTGGAGCGTGTGAAAGGAAGACTCAAGTGAAATCATTCCTTTATGTACTTTAGTTATCTATAATAATAGAAACACTTGTCTTGTTCCTGATATTGATCTTCTTCATGCTTATGGTATTAATGTTATGATTCATGTATGAATGGTTGTTTTAATTGTATAACTAACTACTTCTCAATATGCTATGAAGTTGATTTCCTTATGATGCTTGTTCCATATACTGCTATGCTTTATGGAATTGATTGTTTTGCAAGTTGAAGGATCGAAAAGAACTCCAAGAGGGTTTGGACCCTGGCTGGATCTTCCCAAACAAAGGACCCCAGGTGTACCTCTCTTCGTGTAGTTTGTTTATATTAGCATCATGGTTGTGTGGAATGCTTGTTTTTCTTTGTAGATAACCCACAATCTGCTAGGGTATTCACCCAAGACCCTAGGGGACTTTGTCCCTTAACAGAATTGGAGATTCCGCTGGGGACAACAATATTGTTGTTCCTAGTTTTGGTTTATTCAAGCCAATCAGGGCTCGCTATTTATTTGCTTGCTGTGACTGTGTAGTCTGTTCCTATAGGAACTTGAACTGTAAGTTTGATCAGTTTCTTTAGACCTTTTTTTTTGTTTTTTCTTGTGATCTGTTATATACACTATTTTTCCAGTTTACAGAAGTGTATATACGCAAGTTTCATCAAGTGAACCTGCGTATACGCAGGTTTCCTTGGGTTGAATAGCATACACACGCAGCTGTGCATCAACACAGTCGCGTATGCCCTAAAATTTTCAAGATTTTTCAAATATTTTTGTTTCTGAAGATCTGTCTACTAGTCTGAGTCTTTCCTGAATAGTTAATTTTATGTGTGAGTCTTTATTTTTACAGCAAGTTCATGATTTCAAACTCTCTCTGGTTGTAGAAAGTATTGGTCTTGTTTTGTTTTGTTGCAAGCATCATCACTTTTTGTTTAAATACACAAGATTTCTTTTTGGGAATCATGGCTATTCTGGTCTCCCAGGGCAGAAAGATTGGTCTCAAAGTTTGTGGAAAATCTTGTTTTGATGATCTTTTTGTTTGCGTGTTAGAACTGCATCTTTGTGGCCATTTACTTTTCTTGCTTTTTGAAAGTCGTTGTGTGACGATTTTGAGAGTTGTGTTTCTTGATATTTTGATCATTGTTACCAAGATTTTTGGGATGCTTTTTTATTGTTAAGAGCATCTTGAAACACACTTTTTGTTGAGTTTTCACCCATTTTGTGTTGTAAACTTGTAAAGTGTTTTGTTGCCTATTCTTCAATCATAAAGTTTCAGTCTTAGTTGGAGCACTTTTGAAAGTAATTTTTGTTGTTGCTTTTGAAGAAAACTTCTTGAAAACTTGGTTTTTTCTTTCAATGTTTGGAGGAAAATGAGCATTAGCAACTTATATTTTATCTAAACATCTTAAGTGGAAAATTAGAATTGATAAATAAGTTACTTTCATTCTTTGATTTAAAGTAGTCTTAAGTTTTGCATCAGCATGTACTCATTGCATTAGGATAAATTTGTGCATTTTTTAGGGAATCCATAGTTTTGTTAATTTTTGTGAGTGTGAATCTTGAGTAAAAGAAAAGAAAAGAAGAATTTATTGCTTTCTTAGAAGTTCCTTAGAACCTAGTAGAAATTTCTTTCATTGAAGAACAAAACAAGTGCATTTGCATATAGTTTGGTTTTTATTAATTTCTTTTGCGTCAAAACACCACAAGTTTCACTTCCGCTTATCCCTTGACTTAAAGAACAACCCATTTAAAAACAAGCACTAATTAAAATACACTAGAACTTTTTCATAATTGTCAATTTAGACACACAAACAAGTTTTAGGATATTTTAGGGCCTTGGATTAGGCGAGTGGAGAGAAAACTCTCCAAGGCCATTTAAACTATCAAACATAGGAGTCTGAATAGTGAGTGCAAATCCAATAGCGTTAGGAAGACCAGGAAAGCTCCGGATCTGGGAGTTAAGCACGAGGGTTTTTGAGGATAAGGAAGAGAGATACCCCCTCTCCTACTTGTTGGATCTTACCTCAAGACTATTCCGCTTGGCTTTTGACACGAATTGGTAACCTTAGTTGCTTCTCCTAGGGATCTACATAGGTGACTATAGAGGGGAATCCCGTGGCACCTGAGGTCGACGTTGTATCATTCTCAACAGTACTACTCGAGGGCACCCTTGCGAAGCTTGAGGGCTTGCACCGGCGTAGGCTATTGTTAGGAGGTCAGCGTAACTTCCTCTGTTACCTTCGCTGATAGGACTGGGCCGTCATTATCCTAGACTATCTTCGGAAGGACCCTTACTTCACTTTCTTGTATTCTGGTGTCTGGTCCTCATCACCCCGAGTGGAAATACTTGAAAGTTGTTTGACTGGATGACATCTTTTAGGGACTTTTTAATGTGTGTTATCTGCTCTTAGTTGGCCTAGCTTTCATTTTCTTCTTGAGTCTTTAGTTAGATCTTAATAAAAAATTCAAAGCGGTTGACTGATCGCCTAGAAGGTCTTGAAGACTTCATGGTCTTTCACCACCAAGTTTACAGCCTTCTCCTAGAAGGTGCAGAGGTAATACTGGCGGTGGGTTTCATCCCATGGCAGCTGAAGCATCGAGAATTTATCCTCCCCTTGGGGGAATTAGTGTTTAGCATAGGCCTGGTACTTTTGCAGAACTAGAGAGGAACACTCCAATTCTTTCTCGAGTTCTCTTTCAATTGGAAGATAACATAGAGGTAGAAGAACTCCCAAAGTCATTAGTAGCTCCGAATTCTCCTCTATTGTCTAACTATCCAGACGTTTTACAATACGTTGGGACTCTGACGCATAGACCATCAAGTCCAGGTCATATTACACACTTACCATCGATGACCACTGCTGGAAGCATGGCTTCTACCACAAGTGCTACAACTATGCAGACTCCAACATCAGTACAAGGGGGAGGAACTATTTCCATCCCCTCTGCATCTTTATTTGGGTCTTTTGCTAGCACATCCTTAGTTGGGTCTACCTCCATTCCTTCTATGAGTGGAAATTCCCAAGCCAACACTTTTAGTTTTGGATTCTTCCTGTTTGGCACCCATTCATAGGGTATTCCGTCAGTTCCATTTAGTGCCTCCACATCCATGATGGATGGGACAACTTCATTTCAGGGTTTTCCTTTTAGAAGTGGTCATATACCACATTCCAACGTGATGATAGGATATATGCCTTTTTCTTCTACAAGGAAAGGCAACAATCCCTTTCAAGGTTAGACTAACCCTCCAGTTAGTGGCTTGGGAACTAGGAATCTGTTTTTCAGCCAACAAGGGAATAGGCCGTACTCCACAGTTAGTTCGTTTCGAAGTATTCCTCCCTTAGCTTCTACTTGGAATCCTTACCAGGGGTTATTGACTCCTTGTAACCCTTTAGGAGGGATCTTCATCGATTATGTAGGTTTTTCAACCGAAGTTGGTCAAACTCTGAGTTTTGTTGGGTCACAAGGTCCGCCTTTTGGTTCAGCTAGTTCTTCTAATTGCTTTGGGTAGCTTGGTGCCTTCCGAAATCCAGGCCAATATTTTCGGAACTTTGGGAGCTTCACCCAGTCTGGGTGGAATACCCAAAGTCCTCCTAGGCTTCCTTTTCTGCCAACATTGAACTTGCCAAATCTCACGAAATTAACAAATGATCAAATGAAATACAATTCAGCCTAGCCTCCGGCCCCAACCAAACACCCTTCGGACATTCCTAAGTTCAAGGGGAAGGGCGGTGAAGACCCAGGCGACCATGTAACCACATTCCATTTGTGGTGCTCATCAAACTCCCTTATCGATGACTCGGTTAAGTTTTTTCAATGCACCTTAACTGGTAATGCGGCCAAGTGGTATATAGAGTTGCCAGGGGGTAGCTTTACAACTTCTGCCGATTTGGCTAATATTTTCCTAAATCATTTCCAGTTGCCTGTCCATTATGATGCCGAAACTAAATTTCTGGCCAATTTTCGTCAGGACATGGCAACTCACATTTATGATCATATTCAGGAATGGAGATGGAGAAAGAGGCTCATTAAAGCTGAAATTCCTCCAGAATACTATCTTGAATGGTTTTTGAAATCTTTACAACTTGAAATATCTAAGGATGTCTCCCTTTCCACAGTCTATTCTGAGGAGCAAGCTATTTTTAGGGCCCAACAATTAGAATTGATTTACTCTCAATCTCGGATTCTACAAAACATCTTGCCAGATGCTCCAGGTACTAAGGTTTATATAGCCAAGTCGAAACCAGGTCCCCATGCAGATGGTATTGTTAGATCCACAGACACAAATGCGATGAACCTGTTGAGTCGATTGTAGCAGTTGTCTTTACAAATTGCCTCTAACAACCAGGTCACATCGTCTAACCCTTCATCTTCTCAACCCTCTTCGGTTAATGCTGTCCAATCTTCCAACCCCAAAGGAAATCAAAATTCCAATGGGAAAATGAAAGGATGAGGTAAGAAAAAGAGTCAAGGCAGGAAGACTGACGCAAATAAACCTGACAATAATGTTGGTGGTGGTGGAAATGAGTTTAGAAAGAAAGTCAAGATTCCATGCAAGCTATGCAGTGGAGACATTTAACTCATCTCTACCCAAAGATTCAAGATGCTTAATGCTTGTTAGGACATCAAAGGACTTCTAGCTCTCAAGCTATGTTAACCAACCCTTTTCCCCAAGGGCAGCAACTACTTGCTGGTGCGAGTTCAAATCCTGGTACCTCCGCAGGGGGCAACCAGGAAGGGGAGAAATCATCAAATGTTTTCATGATGGGTTCTAACATCCATGTGGCCACTCGATCTCATGATTACGGTGAAGCTGAAACATCCAAGGACAAAACTGCTCCCGGAAATACTAACCTTCATATTGAGCGACCCCCTGTTGAGACTATACCACGGATACCGAAAGGTTCCACTAAATGTGTGACTATCAATCCTAATGCTAGGGCTGCCCAGAATTATTCCATTGTCGAGGATCTAGCTTAGAGTCCATGTGCCATGTTTGCTTTAGAGGTTCTCCAATCGTGTCCAGCTCAATGAAGTGCTTTGCTTTCTGCAATAGGGGCAGTTGATCCAAATAACTCTTTAGTGCTCACTTTTGACATGCTCAATGTCAAAAAGTGACTCCCTCATCACATGGATTTTCAAATAAATTATACATACCAGAAAATTAACATTTTTTGTACCGTTATTGATGAAGGAGCTTCCACATGCGTCATGTCGATGTCATGCTGGAAGGCCATTGGATCGCCTCCGGCTATTCCTTCACCTACCCTCTTGATTACATTTGATGGGCATTCTCATAGGCCGTGTTATCACTCAGGTTGCTCCCTGCTTCCTAAAGGGAATACGGCCGAGGTAACCACTGACCAATCTTGTAGTTACAGGTACTAGCCTACCTGTAACCAGAGAGGGCTCTCTCTTTATAGTTTAGCTTTGTTCGATGAGTGTTTTAGACTAGTTATGATGCACTGTTTGTTTGAATTTGGTGGGTTGGTGAATTCTTTTAGAACTGAAGTATAGATTTACAGGACAGTTTGTTCCATTGGGCAATGGAGTTGAGATATTTGTGCTTTTTGAAAGTGGATCTGTGGAGAGAAAATGATGCTGCAGAGCAAGTTAGGCATGTGTGAAACAATATATCAGATTTGTTGGTGAAAAATGGGAATTTAGTGAGTGAAAGACAATTAAGAATCTTTCACTATGCTAATGAAGAAACATGAAAGTAATGCTTAAGAGCAGTTAAGAATTCTTAAGCAGTATTCACCATTTTAGGATAAGTTTAGACATGAGCAATTAAGAATTCATATCTATGGCTAATCCAGCAGAAAACATATTTAGAAATAGAGATTGAGCAGAGGGTGTTTGGAACAAATCCTAGGCTATTCTTTTTCTCTATTTACTAAGATTATGAAAACACAAAAGTTATGGAACAAACAGGAAACACATACACAATTAAGAGAAACTTATTGATTCAGCAAATGACACAGGAATTTTGCAACAACACAGAGCTTTACATATCCATCTTCAGACAGCGTTGGAACCAGCAATCTCCATCAGCAATTTTTATTATCAAAAAGTCTTCAGTATAAAACAGAGCTCTTAAGGAAGAATTGTATTACGACCGACCCTCAATGCGTTATCTGAGGGGATATATATACAAAAATAGGGTATAAAATATCTTAGTGGAGAGTTATGGTGCAATAAATTGCACCACCAACTCTCTTACAAAAAGTAAACGACAACATAAATATAACTTTAAATGCTGAGGTATCTGACATTCCTCTATCAGACAGATTTGACTTTTGGCGGTGGAAAGTAGGTGGTAGCAGTGCTTTAAATGCTGCGTTCATTTTGGCCTGCTATTTGGGTGGATTGCTGAGTCATCTGTATGCTGCTTGTTGTACCTGTATGCTGACTTGCCTGCTGACCTGTCTGCTGACCTGTATGCTGATATTTCTCCAAAAAAGGCAAAAAGCAAAGTGGAATTATCTAGGCAAAATTTCCAACATTGCTTGCCACCAATCAGTTGGGGGTAACTGATGTCTTCTCATTTTAAGCACTGTCTCATCTGCCTCTGTGTGTCTATAAAAATTAGGAGGGACCTCAAACAGATGATTAATTTCATGCTCAATAAAGAATAGATTCTCCAGCTTGTCATAGAGGGTTTTCCCAGAGGGAGGCCCTGCTTCTTCTGTGGAGCTACTGGATGCTGTGATCTGGTTTTCAACATAATTGTTGATCCTTGTCATATACTGATTATATGACAGCAGCTGTCCTGTACCAGTCACTAAACTTGGCAGTCCTTTGTCCTGTAAAATAGCCATTTTAGCTCTGAATTCATCTATCTCAACCTTCATTTCCTGAAATTTCCTCTCCAGTGTCTGAGTGAAATTCCTCAATTTCAGTACCTTCTTGTCTATAAGGATTGTATCTATTCTGCTGGCTATTTGTAGAGAAGCCAATTCTTCCCTAGTGCGGTTATTGAGAAAGTGAATCATTTTAGTGGCCTGCTCAGGCATTATTCCCAGGGATGTCCCGGCTCTCTGAATCTCTACATGAGCTATTTCTATCAGCTCCACCTGTTCAAAAATTGCTTGAATGGACCTCCATTGGTCCTGTATATATTGGCCAATTTTGGCCCAAATAATCTTTTTTATTTCTGCTAGGGTCTTACCTAGCATCAACTCTTTCTCTAGAGTTTTTACTTTGGCCTCCAAGGCCTTTATTTCTCTTTGCTTCTCTGCCACAGTCATCTTTAATTTGTCATAACTGGCCTCCATCTTGGCCAGTTTTTCCTTGGCAATATTTATTTCTGTGACTTGGTTTTCTAGCTCTTTAACAGCCTTCATCAATTCCTCCATGCCCATGCTGGATTTTGCTGCTGCTGTGGCTTCTACTGTTGCTCCAGTTGCTGATGTAGTTGTAGTAGGTGCTGGAGCAGTAGGAGGGGATGTTGTTACTTGTGCTGGAGGGGCAAATTGAAGGTTTGTTGAGGTTTGAGGTGGTTGGGAGGCAGATTCCCCTTGCTTGTCCTGTATAGCTTTTTCTAACTCTGCCTCCATCTGTAATATCCTTTGGTTCATGACTAGGAGCAGCTCCATAGCATTGTCCACCTGTTTTTCTTGTGCAAGCTCTGCTGTGTCAGGATGGATGGTAGGAGGCAATTTTGCCTGTTTCCTCAATTCAGCTATATCATCCTCTTTTTTCTTCATAAGGGCTCTAACA
>APFE031102266.1:0-14413 GCA_000404065.3 Pinus taeda | reverse complement strand
ATTGATCTGTGATCTGTTTGTGAGCGGTGTCCTTTTGGTGTTCTGTCTGAGGAACTTACCCTGTAAATTCTTACAATGAGAATATATATAAAGTCTAATAATAGAGTGCATGCAGTAGTAATTACTGTAAAGTAAAGTATTGTATTGACAATAGATAAAGACAAAGTTTACAGGCCATGAAACTTGACAAATATTTTTGATAAGTTACCCTACTTTGTTAGGGCTTACAAAATAATGAATTGACAAATATTTTTGATAAGTTACCCTACTTTGTTAGGGCTTACAAAATAATGAATTAAACCTGATTGCCTTCAATACAGATATCATGAACAAATCAGAGTTCAGTTCGAAGTCAAAAGTCAAACATACATTTCAAGATTGTTAAAATATTTTAAATGGTTATTACCTGTCAAACATACATTTCAAGATTGTTAAAATATTTTAAATGGTTAGATCCTGTGTTTGGAAATTCTGCAGACCTGGGAGAATGAACCTAATCAAAATGATGTCGCATTTTACAAAAGGACTGTGGGCAATAGATCACTCACTTTCTGGCGGGTTCAAGCCATTCTAATAAGTATGGCAGTAACTAATAGGAAATTAAAGTTTAAAGGGCAAACTTGATTGGGCACTATCTGAATTTTAGTAGTTATCAACCACAAACAATTGGCTAGACAGCACAAGTAATCAGTCTATGAAAGACATGTTTAGATTCTAGAAAAAATATGGTAGCCCAGTTCTAAGTGCAAAAAAAGATGACATTTGTAAGGTTCAAATCAATAACAGCAAAGATCAGACAACAGGTTATCATGCCTTATGGGTCAATTTACAGCCTTTGTTCATTTCATTCCTCTCAATCTTGATCTAGATATAACATAGGAATAATTGGGGGAAGCATATAATAAATTACAATAATGCACAACAATTGGAAAAAACACAATACAATGGATATTGCTTATTAAAGGTAGACAATGATCCAATTTCGAAGAGATCAAGATAGAAGTTAAAAGGAGCATGCTCTTAAGTTTTCTTAAAGCCCTTTCACAAATGAAATTGCTACAAATTTTTTCAGCTGCACAATCACATTGCTTCGCGAGCCCTCAGACAAACTGGCTTATTGTAAATTAGTAGTCGTTATATGCGTAACCTCCTTGTCAAGGTATTGATCAGATGATTGTTTTAGACGAAATCTTCTCTACAGATAGTCTCTTTGCAAACCTGCAACCAGACATATATCAAATAATTAATGAGTCAAATTCTTAATTCAAAACACGAAGCTTAGGTTTCTACTCTGAAGCCATATGCACGACTTGTATAAATGAAGAAGCTCCAACAGGTGAATCATAAACTCCCGGGTTACCATGAATAGACTTCGACCGCCGTTCAAACTCGAAAAAAAAATGTCATGTAGACACATGCCCTGCATGCAATGCCGGTTAGTGCCTGTTTCAGAATAAAACTATGGTCCATTAAAAAAAGATTAAAAATAATTGAAATAAAAAATTAAAAAAAGAACATCCAGTGGGCACTAGGGCATGCTAGCTTGGATGCAATCCAGTTGTCCCCATTGCATGGAGCCCATTGCTTTATATTTTATAAACACTGTAATGTGTAAAGGCTAAGGCTATGATCACATTTTATGAACACTGTAATGTGTAAAGGCTAAGGCTATGGTCATGTTTGCCGTTTTTGTGTTACAAAGAGCTTCAAGAGGTGACCACCTTCTTTGAAGAGAGAATTAGGACACATGGCAATCATCTTTGTTTATCTAGGATGGTGTCTCGTTGCATCTCGTGGCAGGATTAGAGTTATGAAAAGGCCTTATCACATAAGGCTAAAGTCTTGAATAGGTAACGAACTATGCTTTCCACACTCCATTTACCATTTTGGAACCATTCACTTGTTTGTGAGCATATCTTAATTCTTTCTTTTGTGCTGTAGTGATATAGCCATTAAGCTTCCGCTAAGCTCCACTCTAGATATAGTTGTTTCTAGCTCAACTATTCCATCGGGGTGAAAGTATATAAAGCAATCCAACCAGTCTTGTGTAATGGGTATCTCTTTGCAGTCCAGTTAAATTTTGTGCAGCAGCGGCAGTAAGACGTTCAACAACGACCACCCCAAGACACAGAGAGGTGATGAAAAATAGATGGCACCTGTATACAAGGTTTAGGTACTTCTCCGGAAGCTGGCAAGCAGGGGAGGTACACTGGAGCCTTAAAGAAGCCTTTTCTAGATCAGTCCAGGTATGTATCATCTCTCCAAAGGAATTTTTTTAGGATTTAAACGCTATTGTGCAGGAAGGCGGTCACTCTCAAGTTACCCCGCAGAAAATTAACAATTCTTTAGAGACAATATCCCCGAAGTCGAAGGAAGGGGAAGTTGAAGCAAAGAAGCACGGGAAGACCAGTGGTCTATCAATATAAATAACGTCGAAGAATATGAAGGAGTTCTGATCAAACCATAAGAACAGAGTTAACATAGATAAGAACAACGATAACAGAATTAGTAGTTTACCTTGATATTGCAGAGGTTTCCTTGACGTTGCAGAGGAACCGAGGTAAGAGTCGAGAGGTAAAAGAACAAAGGTAAGAGTACAGAGGGAAAAGCCTAGAGCCCATTACGTTCCCTATGTCCTTGCCAGGCAGAAGGATCAGATGTCATAGATTGCTAATATCATAAACGACCAGATGTCACAAATGGTCAGATGTAAATATGGCTTCTGGGTAAATTTTCACATGCCTGTGACTTTGTTGCTAATTTCTTACCTAGTTATTTAGGTGAAATAATTGAAATAGAAAAAACTGGGGGATAGAAGCATGTCCCTCCTTGTTTCGCCCTGGCCGGGTGGTCCTTCAGGATAACAAATGTAAACAATAACAACCTTGTGTTTTGATAGAACGCGTGTTTAAAAAGTGTAATGGATCTGTGTTTGCATTCTAACATGACGTTTTAATCAACAAGACGATACACATAATCTGGATGTGTAAGGTTCAAATCAATAACAGCAAAGATCAGACAACAGGTTATCATGCCTTATGAGTCAATTTACAGCTTTTGTTCATTTCATTCCTCTCAATCTTGATCTAGATAGAACATAGGAATAATTGGGGGAAGCATATAATAAATTACAATAATGCACAGCCCAACTGGAAAAAACACAAGCACAGACCATGCTACAGCAAAAGCACAAGAAACGGCCTCAATCTTTGAAAAAGACCCAGGTTATCATGCCTTATGGGTCAATTTATAGCTTTTGTTCATTTCATTCCTCTCAATCTTGATCTAGATAGAACATAGGAATAATTGGGGGAAGCATATAATAAATTACAATAATGCACAACCCAACTGGAAAAAACACAAGCACATACCATGCTACAGCAAAAGCACAAGAAACTGCCTCAATCTTTGAAAATGACCCAATTTGGAAAAACACAAACAGGAATCAATCTATATCACAAGCACGAGAAACTGCCTCAATCTAAAAATGGGATATAGACATTTCAAATTCAAGCCTAAGAATATGAACTCTAAAATTGAATCTCACAATTATAAGAAATTCTCTAAAATTGAATCTCACAATTATAAGAAATTAAAAAAGACTAGCAATTAGCCTTGTCAACGTAAATTTGAATTCACGATTTCTGGACGAAGATCACACTTACAAAGGGAAAATGTGTTTCTCCCCCTTCTACATCATTACTTAGATACATCAGCATTGTTGCAACTCTTTGGCTTCGTTTCAAGTTGAACTGCACAACCAAATATGTGTTCTCAGCATAAAATAAATTTCTAGAGTACAATTGGAAAGAAATACTAGTTTGAACATCTATAAATAATCCAAAACTTCAAAAAAAAGGTTACCGGGACATTGGCTAACTCATAAGGTCATACCTCATCCGAGAAATAATCATGATGACATTTATAAAATTCACCTTCCCCATACCTGTGTTCATGTACTATCACTTAGATATCCGGTTATGGAACTATATAATAATAAAACGGATTGCAAAGATGAGCTGTACATAACTAACAGAAATACAATCTACAATGAGAAAAAAATGGTTACATTAAAATTTAACTGCATACCGTAGAACCTGCATAAGTTCTCCATTTTCTATTGGTACTTGAGAATAAACTGAAATGCACTTCTCAATTGTCTTTCAGATAACAAACAAAATGAAATAAAATCAATCATTTGTACCAAATTAGCTAGTAATCAATCATTTGTACCAAATTAGCTAGTAAAGCTTATAACAGAATATCATGATATACAGTTACAAAGTATGTACAGCATGCTGGATATGTGCACAATGAAATTAAATATATAGAATAAAGAAAATGAATAACTCATCCCAATTTAGAAAAGCAAATTGTACAGTAAACAATAAACAGAAAAGCTTATGATCCCAATATATATTTCTGTTGGGAAGAATAATGAGATGAATATAACAAAAGCTTACCGGAGTCCGGATTGAAAAGATTATAATGGCTACTGAACGAGATATTGGCGATGTAGGCAGGGAGGCAAACTAGGCATGCGGTGTGGAGTCCGTACGCTGATTTTCTTACGAACAGGTGCAAACCCACCTCCGCGGACTACCATCTGCTTTTTGGATTCACATGGAGTACCCATACCAATTCTAAAGTTTGGAGAATCAGCGGGTCTCAGTATAGGGCATTATAACAACTGGCACATGCAGCATGCAGGACACGAAGAACTGGTACCAAAAACAACTTAGGATAAATGAAAACTTAAGGATAAATGAACTTGTTTGCACATCGTGTCAAGTGAAGAACAGGTACCAAAAACAACTTAGGATAAATGAACTTGTCCGCACATTGGGCCAAGTGAGGCGGGCAATAAGAGGGTAAACTGAAAACTTTGGTTAAAGTTTTTTGGGGAACAAAGTGCCCAGCATAAAGTTTGGTTAACCAGTAAATAACCCACAGAAATTGATGGTCAACGCGCATTTTAATAGCCAGTCAACGGCCTATCGAACGCTATAGTCCCTGCTATGCCGAAAGCAAGGACTAATAACTATATATACAAAACTAAAATACTTACCAACCTAAATGTTTATTTCTATTCTAAATAACTATATATACAAAATTAAAATACTTACCACTTATCATATATTTGATTTGAGACCAAAAACAATTACAACAAAATTCATATCCATCACTAAACTAAAATAAAATTGAAATTTCTGCAATTTACATACATAATATCCTAACATTCCAACCACAAAAATCATATCTGTCACTAAAATAAATTTGAAAAATCTACAATCCGTATACATAATATCCCTAACATTCTAACAAAGAAACTAAACCTCTTAAATCTCAACATGAATAAAATCTATAAAATAAAACTCCGCTGCATCATTCGGTTAAGCAGATCTACCCAAGGAATGGAAGATTATTAAATAAGACTTAAAATTAGAGTTCTAACTAGCTTTTTCTCTACAAAAAGTGGCTGACACCACTACATTGAGAATTAAAATAAGTTAATTCTTCATGAGTATAAAAAGTAATATTGACAGGAATTTCATTGGTATTTTCGCATATAAATACGTTTTTAATAATCTTATTTGACTTTTCATTTTTTTTTAATTGTAATCAATGTGAATAAATTATTATTCTTACAATTTGAGAAAAGAAATTACAAATCTCATCAAAATATTCCCTAGTAAATAAATTATTTCAAAGATTTTGCAAAAAATAATTATTTTAAGAAATTTATTAAAAAGGTAAATAATTAAAAATATTTTTCAAGATATAATTTGAGTGGTTGATTTTTGAAACTAATTAATTATTAAAATTGGTATTCCTAAAACTAAATAAAAAAGATGCAGAAGAAAAAATCAATCCCACTTATTTGTGTCATCATTTTTCTACATCAAAAACTAATTACAAACAACCAAACATCTATATAAACATAAGACATAACAGCATAATGATTGTACCATTAACATACATAGAATAAGTTGCTATGCAAACTTACATACACAACCATGCAAAGCAACCAAATACAAACACACAAACCACAAAACATCCAAATGCAAAAACAAAACTAGTTAAATGGATCTCTAAGAATCAATCCTCTTCCAAGTTGCAAATTAATTATTCACGGTGTCTTTTTTCTACTTCATTAACAACTAATTATCAATAAAAAGTTAGTTTTATATAATTATATATATGTATATATATTATAATCTCTAGTGATTAACCAAATAAATGGTGTGATTCATAATTGACTTTTTTATAAGCTCGACACTTTTAAGCGATGAACAATATCCAGTAACAAGATAAGTGAATGAAAAATAACAGAACAAAAAAATTCTGGCTAATCAATTCCAAACACCAAAACTCTATGAAAAAAATGAACCTTAAATATCAAAGACTAATCAATTCCAAACACCAAAAACTCTATAAAAAAAATTAACATTAAACATCAAATAATTAGAAAAATTAATTCAACACGTTGCGTTGGATCCTCCGGTGCCTTCTCTGTGAATTCAAAAAGATTTAAGATAAGGCAACCCCCAGCTATTTAAGAGATGATGATAGAACGGAATTATAAGATGAGATATCTATGGTTGGATTTTGCTTTTGTTCTTTGAGTTCATCTCGTCCATTCAATTCAATGGTTTTCGGTTTAATCCACGTCACTTTGTGTTTTCGTAATCCAATCCACATCACTTTGCTTTCCTTTTCTTTGTTTTCGTAATCCAATCCACATCACTTTGCTTTCCTTTTCTTTGACTCAAGTACAATTTGTGCACATTTTTAATTAATGATTAAACAAATATCACTAAATATTCCATTACCCTTAATTACTAATTAAATAACTATCACTAAGAGCAAATATAGAACCTTGTGGAAGCTTCGTAAATCCTTCTCCTACCATCATTCAATCCTTTTCAAAATGTATGAAGTGATAAACCTGGTTGGTGGAGATTCATTTCGAAGAGTAAAAAGGTTGTATTCTCATGTTTTTTTTGTGAAATCACTAAAACATGTTAACCAACAATGATGGTGTGCAAAGTTTTGTGACACAATATCTTTTATTAGTCCCTGCCTGGGACTATTAGCGATCGATATCGCGTTGACCAGCAATTAAATCAGTTTGACCGATTAATATGTTCGGTACATTTAAAGTTTAAACCAATGTTTCAAATAAAATGTTTGGGGCAACAAATTTTTATCCAATGTTTTTGTTTGGAGGTCTTATTGCCAGCCTCACGTCCCCCGATGCTATTTCAGTGAGGGCAAATTGTTTTATCATAAGGTTTTCAAAAACAATACGAAATGTTTCTTCCATATAATAATCGAGCGCCATACTGTTTTTTGTTTGCAGTGATTGTACGCTGTTTTTAATATTATACTCATGTCTTTCCAGCTTTTCTTTTTCTGACTTTTAAATAGTTAATACGGCTTCCTTTCATCATCGCTGCCTTCTATTTCATAATATGGTAATTGTTTCTAAAGGGTCTAAATAAGTTTCCTTAAATAGAAACACAAAGAAAGATTCGTATACTTTATGGATGGGTTATAATTCGCTTAAAACCAATGATTTATATAGTATATAAACCTCTGTAGTATAACAATCCATATGACCTATAACATTACACTTCAAATAATTTTAAACACACATTTATATAGATCATTGTATGAAGTACAATTTTCATTCATTTTCCTTCTTTTTATTATAAGGTTGAAATGATTTCTGTTATAGATCAGGGCAACTAGACTGCTGTTATCTGGATCTGGTTTTGGTGTGGGCCACGGTTAACAGGAATTATTTCTGCAATGGAATAATCGGGTGCCGTACTGTTTTGCGTTTGCCGTAATAGTACGTTGCTTTTACTATTATACTTATGTCTTCAGTTTTGTCTTTCTTGGAGTATTAAAATACCTATTTATTTATTTCAATTTGTAATTGTTTCTAAATGGCTTAAACAAGCCTTCTTATACAAACACACAGAAAGGCTAGTATAGTCTATGGATTGGTTGTAATTCGCTAAAGTTAATGGTATAGAGATGTGTAGCATAACAATCTATATGACTTATCTGTTACTCTCTAAAAACAAATTTAAATACACTTTTACATAGATCTTTGTATGAAGCTCAATCTTCATTAGTTCACTCATTTATATTATAATGGTTAAATGGTTTCCGCTATAATTTTTATAATGGTTAAATGGTTTCCGCTATAATTTTTTGGGGCGCTAGTTATATTAATCAGAGTATAGAATTCTTAGATATTTTATGTATGATTATTAATTCCAACCCGAGCCCAGTTGTAATCAATATGAACCTGTTAAATCTAGCTGGTTGATTTCCAATTAATTATTTTCTTGTTAAAAGATTTACTACACTAGTTAAGTGTATATTCTCAAGATAAAAGAATTATCTTAACGAACCATTCATATAGTTATATTATAAGAATATTTAATATTAAGTGTATATTCTCAGGATAAAAGAATTGTGTTGACGAACCATTCATATAATTTTATAATAAGAATATTTACCATATTAATATAGTGGTGATATGGTAACTATTTGGATTAGCGGGAGAACTGGGAGAGCCGAGCGAACTGGAGAGCGCCACCGCGGAACACGCCGGTCCATCGACCAACCAGGCGGCCATGACGGGTTTCTGCTCCAATCGCCTGTCGATCCCTGGCCCACGGTAAGTCCACCAACTCTCCGCACTCCTTGTTTTTGAAAGCCACCTGCCTGCTCCGCCGTTTGTTCCACCAGCCGGGTTATTTCATTCCTCAGCCACATGTCCGCACGCGGGTTTCTCCTTTCCTGGACGTGGCTACCTGCGGGTTCCCTTCATGTAATTCCTCCCTCCTATTTAATCTTCGTTACACAGTAAACTCTGGCTTTCTCTTCCTGTGCCTCCTGGCACGGGACATCCTGGGTTTTCTGTGTCGCCTTTCAGCATATCCCCTTCACGGGCCTCCTGCCTGATCAGCCGGTTTCCTTTCTATCTTTCATGTCAGCTCTCTATTACTTATGCCGGGATATATGCTCCTCTCCCTGGTTTATATTCAGCCTGCGTAAGTCCTTCGCCCTTCACCTTGAGGATTTCCTCTTTCACGGGCCTCCTGCCTGTTCTGCTAGCATTTGACGCATATCTTATTCTCGTTGTCATGATTCCTTTCCATTTGTCCCTGGTTTTTGATTGCGGCGTGTTTTTCGCTTAAGGGGTGACGCTCTTCCAGGTACGCCTCACACTGTTAATTCTTAAGTTTTTGCTCATTTATATCTCTCGCTCGGTTTTTACATTGTCTATCCTGTTATGGAATGATATGTATATTTACTCTTCATGATTATCTATAGCGATGAATATCTGGGGATTCCTCGCTGGTTTAATGTCCTACTGAATGTTTTTCATATTATAAATTCTCTCATAGTTATATTATCTTTCTTGGCACTGTTGCAGGGACTATTAGCGATCGATATCGCGTTGACCAGCAATTAAATCAGTTTGACCGATTAATATGTTCGGTACATTTAAGGTTTAAACCAATGTTTCAAATAAAATGTTTGGGGCAACAAATTTTTATCCAATGTTTTTGTTTGGAGATCTTATTGCCGGCCTCACGTCCCCCGATGCTATTTCAGTGAGGGCAAATTGTTTTATCATAAGGTTTTCAAAAACAATACGAAATGTTTCTTCCATATAATAATCGAGCGCCATACTGTTTTTTGTTTGCAGTGATTGTACGCTGTTTTTAATATTATACTCATGTCTTTCCAGCTTTTCTTTTTCTGACTTTTAAATAGTTAATACGGCTTCCTTTCATCATCGCTACCTTCTATTTCATAATATGGTAATTGTTTCTAAAGGGTCTAAATAAGTTTCCTTAAATAGAAACACAAAGAAAGATTCGTATACTTTATGGATGGGTTATAATTTGCTTAAAACCAATGATTTATATAGTATATAAACCTCTGTAGTATAACAATCCATATGACCTATAACATTACACTTCAAATAATTTTAAACACACATTTATATAGATCATTGTATGAAGTACAATTTTCATTCATTTTCCTTCTTTTTATTATAAGGCTGAAATGATTTCTGTTATAGATCAGGGCAACTAGACTGCTGTTATCTAGATCTGGTTTTGGTGTTGGCCACGGTTAACAGGAATTATTTCTGCAATGGAATAATCGGGTGCCGTACTGTTTTGCGTTTGCCGTAATGGTACGTTGCTTTTACTATTATACTTATGTCTTCAGTTTTGTCTTTCTTGGAGTATTAAAATACCTATTTATTTATTTCAATTTGTAATTGTTTCTAAATGGCTTAAACAAGCCTTCTTATACAAACACACAGAAGGGCTAGTATAGTCTATGGATTGGTTGTAATTCGCTAAAGTTAATGGTATAGAGATGTGTAGCATAACAATCTATATGACTTATATGTTACTCTCTAAAAACAAATTTAAATACACTTTTACATAGATCTTTGTATGAAGCTCAATCTTCATTAGTTCACTCATTTATATTATAATGGTTAAATGGTTTCCGCTATAATTTTTATAATTTAAAAGTTTGAAATAATTTAAGAATCATTTACTAATTAAAATGAAAGACCTTATTGCGTACATACTACAAAGGTTTATTTAGTAATTAAAATGAAAGTGCAGGTAAATACGATTAAATACGGTGATCAGGCTTCCACGTTGCTTCAGTATCAGGCTTCCACGTTGCAACTGCCACGTCATGGATAATGTACATAATGGCTCTCTCAATCATCGTCTCAGTTTCGTTTAGGGCTACCTCGGCAGGTAGTCGTGGCTCTCTCAATCACCGTCTCAGTTTCGTTTAGGGCTACCTCGGCAGGGACTACCGCCACGGCAGTGGCTCCCTTGTTTTAGTTGTATCATGGAGTATTTTAGTTGTATCATGGAGAAATATTATAGATATGTGAAGTGAGATTGTACTCAAAATCCAATAAATCCTATATATGATTTAATAAATTAATTTTAATTATGAAAAATAGAAAGAAAAAAATATTTAAAAAGGAAATGGCATTTCATTTCAAATTTTAAAAATATAGTTTTATTGAAATTTAATTAAAATATAATATATGTGTGTGCACGTGTTGATTGGGATTATCTTGGGTGATCAAGAGGAATGATTGTTATCCTTCCTATTTAGGGTTAATTCTTACAAGTGACATATTGGCTTTGAACCTTCTTGTCGTATGGTCTTAATCTGTATAGAGTATCTTACCTTTGCCTAAAGATTAGAGGGTGGGTTGGAGGGTGGGGTGCTTTGTTTTGTGTGTATGTGTGTGTGTGTTTTGAGAAGTCAATTGTGATTATCTCGGTGGTTGTGAGGAATGATTGAGATCCTCCCCACCCAAGTTTAAAACACATAAGTGACATGATGAGCTTTGATGTAATGACTTTGAGCCTTGATGAGAGTTAAGATTTTTCTAGAAGTTAGGGTATCTATTTTTCACATATGCTAGAAAATGCAAAGTATGTCAGAAGTGTGCATGATGGGAAAACAAGGTCGCGACACCATTGTAGCCTGTAGTTGTTGAAGAACCTTTCTAACAATGGGAGTTATATGTGATTGGAGAGATAAACCCTCGCTCCTCCAAACAACACAAATATATTCTCACCACTACATGTTACTTCACATGGTAGACTGAAGTTATTATGCTAACTACAGTAAATGACAAAGTCATGATCAATTTTTTGGATTAGTGGTTGATCACTAGGTGTGGAGTGCCCACCTCTATTTTATTTGACAATGTTACTTATTTTTCTTCATTGAATTTTACTAAATTCACTCTAGATAAAGGAATTATTTTGAGATACACAACCAACTACTACCCCCAAGGTAATAGTGTGGTTGAATCCAACAATAAAAACTTAATCCAATTCCTAAAGCTAATTATAGTTGACCATTAGAGAAATTGGCACAATACTCTACCAAATGCCCTTTAGGTAGAGAGTGTCACCCTAGAAGTTGCACATCCCCTTACTTCCTACTATACAAAAAGAATCCATCCTATCCCCTGATGTCTTTCTTCCATCCTTCCAACAATCTCATGACTTCAAGGGATAAATTTTCCCCGCCATTCAAAGAAGAATCAACACCCTGCTTAAGCTTGAGGTGGAAAGGGATAAAGCTAAGAAGAAATCCATTATTCACAAATAGACTATTAAAATATGGTTTGATAAAAAGTATGGTGGCGACAGAGACTTCCAAGTGGGGGACCCATTTCTAAAATGGGACAAGTTGCATGAAGACAAAGGGAAATGTTCGGAATTTCAACAATTGTGGCTTGGACCTTACCTCATTGTAGAAAAAATTGACCTTAGCACATATAGATTGCAACGTTTGGAAGGAGAGTTAGACGTGTTTCCTATCAATGGTAAATTTCTCAAATGTTAGTTCACCTAATTGTCTCATGGGTAGTCAACATCTTGCTAATTATTTCTTTTCATTTCCGCTTTATGTTTATTCAATTGCAATTCACGCATTTACTTCTTTCAATCTATTTTGATTTCATGATTTCCATCCTCTTGAACACTTATTCTAAGGAATGTTCTTAGCACTATGTTCTTTCAAAAATATCCTCTCTACCTTGGTGCATTTATTCTCATCAACTAAGTGCAATCGGTAGAAGTCATGGAAAATTACTTTTGAGCCAAGTGACCAATACAACAATACTCGTTGAGTTTCTTACCCACATTAGGAGATTGAAGTTCGAAGTCACATGGTGGAACTCTATATGGACAACGAGAGATAATAAGAAGATTATGACCCAACCTACCATGGATAACTAGTTAATCTTGAGGCCCCATCCATATTTCACATAAATATTAACCCACCCCCAATCTAGAGGTTAATGGGTTGATCAAGGTATGGTTGTGTCAAGGAGAAACTTATCATTAAACAAGTATCAGTGGAAGTCCAAACAATAGGCCTCATCCCACATGGATTTTAAGAGGGTAACTAGGATCATTCACCCACCCTTTTTTTTATCACAATGAAATAACACACGCACACACACACACACACACACATACAGATTAAAAAGAAGGTAAAGGGTTAAGAAAGGCAGCCTACATCATTTGGTACATGCAAGTAACTTTGTCGCGGCTATGAGATGTTTGTTGGTAGTGGAGCAAGGCCTATGATTCTGGGATATCTATGTCGACACTATGGATGCCCATTGACAACATAGAAACACCAAAGTTTTACAATAACTAATATGACATTTCAACCTTCATAAAAAACATACCTTTGTGATACCAAGCCAATCTTAGGGAAATTACTAAATCAAGGTATAATAACTTCACCCATTTACCAAATAGGTCTAGTTAATAATATAAGCAAGAAAGAGAAGGCATCTCATTCAACACTTTCATGTTCAAAGAAGCATTACGCAATGATCTCAGTAAGAACTCTCGTTCAAAGGTAAAAGTTTTTGTGTGTAATGTTGATTGTTGTTTTCAAACTTGTTCACACATATTCATGGTTTCATTTAGTTTGTCGCCAATTATTGTGTGAGCATCAACACCTCTTATTTACATTTTCCTTTTGATGATGAGACCCTCAAGAAAATCCAAACATTAAAACGACTCCATCATTTTATTGGAAAATTGCAAGTTGTCATATCAAAGTTGAAATTAGACTCCATGATTATTCATCCTAATTTTTTTCTTTTATTTTTAGATTATGTTATGAGAGTTAGCAAGCTCACTTTTTCCTTTTGATTTCTTTTGGGAGACCATTCCTTTGACTCACTTTATTTTGCAACACTAAGAAAGTCAATTTTTGTGTGACATAGCAGAACACAAGTCATTCTCTCAACAATACATCATTGAAAAGGTCACTTTTTTCACAATATAACAAATGGAAAGTCACTCTACCAGTGACACATGAGCTTGTTCCTTTTCCAACAATGTAACTTTAAAAATAGAATGATTTCCTTGCATTTTCTTAGCCAGAAAAGTCCCTTTATTCAAGACATTGATCGTCAAAAGCTTCCTATTCAACAGCACAATGCAAGAAGAAGACCTTTTCCACATGGAATTTCTTTCAAACCTTTCAATATGAAATATGGATAAGCTTGATTATTGTAGGAATTTACAGGGTAAGTTCCTCAGACAGAACACCAGAAGGACACCGCTCACAAACAGATCACAGATCAATACACCAGTATTTTGACGTGGTTAAAACCCTCAGAGAGGGAAACAGTCCACGGCCTGCGCCAACGTGGCTACTACAGGCAATTTATTAATAAAAGAATGAAAATTTACATAAGCTTCTCTCATGCACGGTTAACCTACAAATGACCCTCCATGCGCTTTAAATATAATTCATGGACCAATCGGGTGTCAAGCCACGGATCAAGTGT
>APFE031102262.1:232611-247022 GCA_000404065.3 Pinus taeda | reverse complement strand
ATTGTGTTGTGCACATGTGATACTTTGTTATTGTGTTACATGTATTATGTAGTTGTTGTATCATGACATGTGTAGTCATTGTGTTTTGCTTTATATACATATATGTATTGTGTTGTACACTAAGTGTAGGTGTATATGTTATATGTTGGGTATAGGTGCATGTATTGCATGGCTTTGTATGTCGTGTGTGGTTGTATGCATGTGGTGTATATTCTGTGTATGTGTACGTGATTGAAGAGAGGAGATGGCACTAGGTGCTTACCAGGTGTGGCAATTGATCTGGTGTGTGTGCGAAAAGGACTAAGGATAAAGGAAGAAGCCAAGAATCAAGTCAAGGATCAGTGTTTAGTCAATTTAAATGTTATTAAATTGTAATCATAAATTATCGACCAAGGTAGGTAAACTGACGAAGTACAAGTGCACTGTATGTGTTAGAAGTTACTTATGTCGTTAAGGTGATTATGTTATTATTATCTAAATTAATGTCAAATTCTAGAATCAATATGGAGATGATATTACTATCTATATTAGAGTGTTATTTTTGATATTTGTTAATTTATTATTCTAAATGATATCTCTAGAGTTAATTCTAATTGAATTCAGCTTTGTAGGATGGTTGAATAATGATCTTAACTCTTTTCAATGAATATACTAAGTTAATCTACTTTTCAATTGTTTTTGGATTTTTATGCTACATCTAAACAAAGCTAATTACGAAAGCATGGAATGATATGAAGGAGATTATATTTTATCAAATTGGAAAATGAAAGATGCTTGAATTCAGATGCTCAGAAAGATTGTCACTCTTATCTACTTCAACTTCATTCAATGCAAAAATAAAAGAGAAACAAGATTACTAAGCTATGAAATAACTAAACTATGAACACAATTGAGATGACTGAGTTATACTAGGTATAAAGAAAACGGGAAGATTGATTTATTCTAGGTATAAAGAAAACAAGATGATTGAGTTATGCTAGGTATAAAGCAAACGAGATTAATGATGCAAAGATCAATCTAGTCACGAACTCCATTGAACTGCATCCTAAAAATATAAAAACATAGCATCCACAAATTAAATCTATGAAATAAAATAAAATCTAATTGTAGTGAATCAAAGACTTGATCTGCACGCAGGGGCCCTCCACGAGGCAATCAACAACTTTAATAAAAAACACATAAAATGTATGAACCAAGATCTTTGCATTAATCGGAAAATATTTTCTACAGGATGCTTTAAAATTACATATGGTGGCGCACCCTTAACACAGAGTGCCCATTGTTCTTCTAGAGTTTTTAATTAACAACATGAGAAATTCAAGCCTACAGACCTTCGCTACAATCCTTATCAAACCAAATCATATCTCTTATTCGTTGATTTGCTATTAAAAAATCAAATTGATAATATCTCTTGAAACTCGAACTCTGTTCCAACACATTATCTTGCGGTTGACTATCATGGTTGACCGTGTTGTAGTGCGAACATCTTGAAGGATTATCTTCAGCAAACAGGAATAAATCCATGAGAGGGTAATTCCTTATCTACCCATATACTCCTTTGATGAGTTGGCACACTCGGACCCTGTCAACAATGGAAGTATCTACAGATCTGTGGATTGGCTGCAAAATCATGTCAATTCTGTAGCTACATGTAAACTTAAAAAAAAACAATAAGGAATATTGAAAAAATATGAAAAAGAGGACATATGAGTGATTACCTCAAGAAACCCTTATATTTATTGCATTTATTTGGATGATAGCAATAGGAAAAAGGAAGTAATATGGGCAAAAATGGTGTCAAGGTAAAGCAGTTCTTGGACTCTATATTCCCCCACACTGGAGATTTTGTATGTCCTCATACAACACAACATTGCCATTCTCTTGTATATCCTTGCTATCACATCCATATTTCAATTTCTTCTTCTTTTTGGAAGCCACTGCCATCCTTGGTTTCCTCATAAGGATCTTATACTTCAGGTTAATGATTTCTCTTTTCATTAACCTATTTTCTTTCTTCAATTTCTTGTTCTTTTTATACAATAGACTTAAGTGAAGAATGAGGTTTTCACTCTTGGCAATCTGAATTCCATTTTGTGCTTTCAGCATTTGATTTCTAGTTTTGAGGTACCTGTTTAATGTCTCCAGCTCAAATATTTCTTGTTTGAAGGCATTAGATGCCAGAGGTTCTTGTGGCTCATTACAATGGTTACTTCCTTCTTCTGGGATTTGGATTGATCCTTTGGTTGCTACTTCCTTTCTCTCTAATGATTCTATGTAATCATAATTTTTTTTGCTAAACAAGATCAATACCTGGACTTTGTACTAGACTCCTTGGAGGTGAACTTAAGGGAGGTGGTGACACCCTTGGTGAGAGTTTCAGTGATTCTCTTGGAGAGTCCTTTAGACCTTCTGATTTCTCTTTCGATTCAATATCGATATGTTCTTCAACTCCCGAGGTTGCTTCTTTCATTGTGTTCAATCTGGTGCTTCTTCTCAAACCTGTGATTGGAAATCCTTGAGTTTTCTTCTCTTTAGCTTTTGGAATCTCTTTCCGAGCAAGGATTTTTGTTTGGGGTAATTTCTCTATTTCCTTGATAGCTTTCTTTCTTTTAAGACTTCCTCTGTTCATTTTCTACAAAATTTCTACAATTACTAGATCATCCTTTGATAATTCTTGTTGGGACTGTGGTTCCTGTTCTATTATTGTTTCCATTTTTCTCTTTCTTCCCCTTAGGGTTCTGCTACCACTTCACTGTTTGGGGGTTTTCTCTTCCAAATGATTTCTTGCTAGAAAATTTTCCCAATTGTCACTTATGCTTTGAAGCTTAAACTCAATCAAGATTTTTATCAATCCATGATGGTACATTGTGTTGTCTATATACTGGATTTTCTTCTTAACATTCGTTGACATTTTCTTAAGGCATGTAATAGAAAGTCTGGAAGATTCCTTTGATGATTTTCAAGGAAATTCATCAATAGCCTAATGTGATAGAAAAACATACACCCAAATCGACCTTCACAAGTAACAAATTTTTGAAGGACAAGGAGAAAAATTTTCCATTTCATTTTGAGGGTAGAACTAGGCATACCTTTTCTAAATATGGTATTATCCATGCTTGGGTTTTTCAAGAAGATATTCCAAAATTCCCATTTGATTCCTCTATTCTTGAACCACATTTCTCTAGCTCTAAGTAATTTAGTGGCTTCTGCAATTAGGGACTCTATTATTGCGAACTTGACATTGCCTATTTCAACCTTTGTTCCATAAAAAGATCGTGCAAAGGTTTTCGTCACCTCCTTGCGGAAACCATCAAAATTTTCTATGAAATTTAACCACTGAACTTTCTGTAGCAATTCTTTGGTCTGAGGGTATCCTTCCAAAAATTTCCTTCATGTTGGTTCTGTTCAAACAATAATGCCCATGGTGAGAGATGTTTCATCTCAAGAACGGTTTACTTGAAAGGGAAAATGGTCTTGGTAGGGTTTTGTTCTGTGATGGAGAGAGATGGAGAGGTTGTATGAATTGGAGGAATGGGAGAATGAGTGAATATAATGAAGGTTTGCAGAGATGAGTTAGCCATTTGAATGCATTCAATTCAATGATTTGGTGATCAAATCGATGGATTCAAAATTAGGATGAGATAGGAGTTAAAATGGTGGCGGACTATAATGGATTTGACAAATTTAAAGTGCCAACAAGAGTTGGTTTTCACTTTAAATTTTTTGTATAAGCATGCCAACGACTTGCTGAATTTCATGTTTATATATGTATATATATATTAGAGAAAAATAAAATTTATAAGGTGGAAAAGAAGAAGAATTCTTCTCAACCATCTTCAACTCTGAATTGTCTTGGAAAATTTTGACAAATTCTTATTTTGTCAATGGATTCTGATACAGTCTAAGTCGATGTCCATTCGCTAAAAGAGGAATTTTCTCTTCATCAATAGTCTTGATTCTAACTACACCATTGTCAAAGGAATTTTCAACTTCATAAGGTCCAAGCCAGTGAGTTTGGAATTTTCCTTGGATGTTTTTGAACTTTGAATCAAAAAGTAATGCCCAATCTCCTGGATGAAATTTTCTTTCTTTAATATATTTTTCATGCCATCTAGATCTCTATTTCTGAACTAGGTTGGTCTTCTGGAAGGATTCTTGTATTATTTCATCAAGCTCATTGAGTTGTCCCATCCTTTTCTTTTGTGCTTTTGATAAGTCAAGATCCAACTAGACTGTTGTTTTATAGGTCTGGATTTGGAACTCTATTGGAAGTTAGACCTACTTCCCATAAACAAGTTCGTAGGGAGTATGTCCTGTATTACTTCTCCATGTAGTTCTATAAGCCCACAAAGCTTCTGGAAGCTTTTCTGCCCAGTATTCCTATGTAAGTGTACAGTCTTGGTAAGAATTGCTTCAATAACCTTATTTGTAGACTCAACTTGTCCATTGGATTGTGGATGTTATGGAGTGGATTTTCGATGCTTGATTTTGTACTGCTCCACAAGTTTCTACACTAATCTAGATGTAAATTTTCTTCCTTGATCTGTTACAATTTCTCTTGGGACAACAAAATGAGTGAAAATATCCTCAAAAAGAAATGAAACTACAACATTTTCAGTAGCAAAAGGAAATGCTTTAGCTTCTATATATTTAGTGATATAATTAGTACATACCAGAATACATCATTTTGTTTTGAAGGTGGATTGATTGAACCAACAAAATATAGTGACCATTTTTCAAACAGTTCAATGAGTACCTACAGCTGTAATGGAATTTCATTTGAAAGAGTAGGTTTCCCCATTCTATGACAACTGTCACATCTCTTAACATATTCCTTGGTATCCTTAAAAATGGAAGGCTAATAATATCCTAAGAGTAGGAACTTATAAGATGTTCTTCTGTCAGAAAAATGTTCTCCACACGGTTCATCATGGCATGCTTTAAGTATTTCCAGTATCTCATCTTCTTGAACGTATCTTTAGATGATGAGATCTGGTCCTGCTTTGTATAATTCTTCGTATATCCATGAATAAGATGTGCTATTGTGAACTATCATTCTCTTGTCTCTAGGAGACAAATGAAATGGTAATTTCCCTTTAGTTAAATAGTTAGCAATATCTACATACCAAGGTGATTTAGTAGATATTGAAAAAAAATATTCATCAGGAAATTTATCCTCCACTGGTTGATCACTGTTATCATTTTGAATTCTAGATAAAAAGTCAGCAAGTGTATTTTGTTTTATGGGCCTATCTAGAATGGTGATGTTGAATTATTGTAACAGTTAGAGTCATCTGGTTATTCTTCCATTAATGATTGGTTTATTCATTAGATATCTAATGGTAGAATGGTATGTGTGAATGAAAGTTTCATAGCGAGTTATATAATGTTTGAATTTTTTAATGGCATGAAGTACAACTAAAAAATCCTTCTCAGTTACAATATAATTTAGCTCTATTGGAGTTAAATTTTTATTGGTGTAATAGACTGCATAAGGAGTAAGGTATTTTTATCCTAACACATCTCCTAAGGTTGTATCTAAAGCATCAATTGATATATGGAAATGAAATTTCCAATTAGGTCCTTTCAAGGTAGGTGCTTTAGATATTTTCTTTTTCAAAGTTTGAGAGGTAGCTTGACAATCGGGATCCCAACTGAATTCATAGTCTTTGGTAAGTAGTTTGAAGAGTGGAGATGAAATTTTTGTGAAGTTTTCTATAAATATTCTATAATATACAGTAAAACTAAGAAAACTCCTAACATATCGTTGATAGTTTGGCACTAATAATTTAGAAATGACCTCTACTTTAGATGAGTCTACCTTAATTCCATCTCCTGAAATATGGTGACCTAAAATAATTCCTTCATTAAACATCATAAAACATTTCTCATGAATTAATAAAATATTTGCTTCTTTACATATTATTAAAACTTTTTTTTGAATTTTCATGCGCTTATTTAAAATAATCTCCATAAACCGTGAAATCATCCATATACACTTCCACACAATCACGAATAAGATCAGAGAAAATTCCGAGGACTGCTCTTTGGAATGTTGCCGGAGGATTGCATAATCCAAAGGGAAGTACTTGGTAAGCATAAGTTCCCCATGGACAGGTAAATGTGGTTTTATCTTGATCCTCAGGTGCTACCTGAATCTGATTATACCCACTAAAACCGTCCAAAAATGAAAAATACTTTGTCCCTGCTAATGTGTCCAAGACTTGATCTATGAAAGGGAGTGGAAAGTAGTATTTTGATGTTGCTTTATTCAATTCCCTGTAATCGATACATACTCTCCATTTCCCATTTTTCTTAGGAATGATTGCTAGGGGTGAAACCTACTGACTGTTTTATATTGGATAGATGAAGTTTACATTTAGCATTTTTTGTAATTCCTCAACAATTTCTTTCAGATTTGGGTTCATTCTTTGTTGTGGCTATCTAAATGGTCTTGCACTTTGGTCAATTTAGATATGGTGCATGCAAGTTTTAGGATTAATTCCTCTCATAGCCATGTATTTCCATGCATAAGAAGAAGAATGTTTTTGTAAAATTTCTACCAGTTGATTTTTTTGTAATTCTTCCAAGTTTTTATTAATGTTCAAAGATTTACCTGGAAAAATTTCTATTGAAGAATTCCCAAATTTTTCCATAGAGAGTAAAGATACTTGTCTAGATGAGAGATATTCGTTTCGAATATGGTCATAATGTGAGGAGGATTCATTATTTTTCATTAGATTTAAAATTTGGTCCTCCTCTCTTGCTTGTTCAGTAGTGCAAAATGTTATATATCGTCATCATCATCTATCCATTCCTCATTCTCTATTTCTATCGTTGTTTTTGCAGGTGGATACAATGTAAATTTCTTTGTAGAATTTCCATTTGAGATAAACATGTCACTTGATCTACAATTGATGAAAGCATCAACTGTAGCTAACCAAGGTCTTCCTAGGATTAATGGATGTCCTCCTAGATTATTCTTGGGTGTTAAGACCATGAAATCGATAGGATATTCCCAAGAATTTAAGGACAAAGACATATTCTAACACACCATTAGGTTTAATTACATACCTATCTGCTAATTGTAACAGTGTTGGTGTGTACTGAAGGTTAGGAAGCCTAAGTGAATCCATAACTTGTTTACTCATTATGTTTATGGTTGCTCCTAGATCAATCAATTTGTTTGGTATTTCAATTCCATTGATGTAAATTTTCACAATGGGTCTTCCTGGATCTAGATATTTTTTTATTGTTGTTTTCCCCATCATGATGTCTGCAATTTTCCTGACTAATTGAATTCTTTTTATGACTTTTCTTTTTCTTCTTGATCTTTGAGTACCTAATTCCTTAATTGTTTTTGCAAAGATTGGTATTTCTTTTATGGCTTGCAATAAAGTAATTTTAATACAAACTTTTCTAAATTCATCCATCATATTATAATCAAGCAATGTGATTTGTTTTTCTACTGCTTCATTAATTTTGCACCGTTAAGGAAAAGGTGGTCTAATGGATACTAAGCGTTGTTCTATAATAGGAGTATTTATTGGAACATTTTCTATTTGATTATTTTCTTTCTGAGGAAAAGAGGTTTCTCCTTCTTCAGATTGATTTTTATCTTTTTGAATATTTGTCCTTTCTTCTTGAATAATAACATGGGGTTTTCTTTGTAATACTCTTCTAGACCTTAATTTAACATTATTTAGATATATTGGAGTTATTACATAGATTTGAGGATTTTTCCCTTCCATATTGTAAACAAGTTGTTGTGACATTTTATTATTGGGATTCAGAAGTGGTTGAGTGGGTAATTGATTTGATTTTTGTGCATATGGTAGGGAGAGCTGTGGATTTTGATTTTGAATTTGGACTTGAGGTAATTTATTAGCTTGAGGAATTTGATTAGTTTGGGGTAAGAATTGTGGTGGAAAATTAGGATAGGATGGTGAATATTGTTGATATTGAGCATAGGCCCCATAAGGATTTTTCCATCCTTGATTCCAAGATTGTGATTGTGGCTAAGCCCAAGGCTGCCAAGATGGATTCCAATTATTTTGTGAATACTGAGCAAATTGTTTTGATCTAAAGCCTTGTGGTTGATTTGCTTGAGAGTTTTGCCATGGTATTTTGGCAATAAAATAAAGAAGCTCTATTTGTTAAGGTATCCCTTCATCATTAAATACAGCCTTGAGACTTGCTAAAGAAGGAAATTCCTTAGTATCATGGTTATCTGCACATATGGCACAAGTTTTTATGGTTTTTAAGTCTAAAGCATGTTCTCTTAGAGCATGCTTCTTTCTACACCAAGGACAAAAAATGGATAATGCAACATTTTCAGACTTTTGCTTGTTTTGTAGTTTAAGGGTGTCAATATTTTCTCTTAGACTCCCTAAAACATCTGTCTTAAAAGTATCAATAAAACTTCCTAATTCTGCCCTACTGACTATCCCAACTGCAAATTTATTGATTCTTGAAAAGAGAGCATCCCTAGGACTTTTTCCAACTCGTGCTTTACCTCTTGAGATATGTAGTAACACATAAATCACAGATATTTACAAATGGTAGTTGAGAAATATCTCGTTTTCCTGTTAAGTTAAGGAGATCGATCCACTCATCTTTGATAGCTTTGAGTAGGAGGGCTTTCAAAGTTTCCTCATCCAAACTATCCATTTTCCCTTTTAAGATTATAGACAAATTTCTCGACTAAGTATTCAAGATTCTCATCTTTTTTTGTGTCATTTTGAAGACTTCATCTTTAATGTTGTGAGGCATACAATAATCTCTATATTTCTCTAAGAAATATTCTTTCATTTGTGCCCATGTCCTTATAGAATTCGTTCCTAGACTCATGAGCCATTTTAATGCTGAATCCTTTAAGGTAGTAGGGAACAATTTCAATTACTGAGCATCATGCAGATAATCATATGATCTGCATAATACTTCAAATTCAAAGAGAAATGTCTCTTGTTCTTCACTCATTTTTTCGGAAGAATAGAAGGTGAAATATTTTTCATTGTGAGGGTTGTATCTTCATTAAAAATAGGAAATCCAAAAGGATCTTGATTTCCTCTACCTCTACCTCTACCCCCTCCCCTACCTCCATCTCCACCTCCTCCTCTACCTCTACCTCCTCCAATCCTATTTCACTCACCACTGACATTGTGTACCTCCCCTTGTCCTTCTTGAGCCATGATAGATTCTTCAGAACTAATGTAAGGTTCTTCTAATTCTTCTAGTTCCTCTATCAATGTATAGTCAAAATGAGTTTCTTGTTCCTCTTCTTCACTGGGAATTTCTAAGATAGAAGCTACTCCTGTAGTTGGGGATGTAGGATCTTCTTCGATTATGGCTTTCATAAATGAAGTAAGTGAAGTTTTGGATTGAATTTCTAATCTTAATTCTTCAGGAAGTCTTGGTTGACCTACAAATGGAATTAGGGTTTGAGTAGGTGGTGTGGAACTTCGAAGTCATGGTGGAGTGAGCAGATTTGTGGGAATTAAACTTCTTCCTCTTCCTAAAAATCTACCTCTAGAGTCTCTTTCCCTACGCATATCATGTTTTTAATTGATGATTTTTTATTTTTAACTTCTATTTGCACTTCCCTGGTAATGATGCCAAAATGTTTAGTCAATTTAATGTTCTTAAATTGTAAGCATAAATTATCGACCAAGGCATGTAAATTGACGAAGCACAAGTGCCTTGTATGTGCTAGAAGTTACTTATGCCATTAAGGTGACTATGTTATTGTTATCTACATTAATCTCAAATTATAGAATAAGTATGGAGATGACGTTACTATCTATATTAGAGTGTTATTTTTGAGATTTGTTAATTGATTATTCTAAATTATATCTCTAGAGTTAATTCTGATTGAATTGAGCTTTGTAGGATGGTTGAATAATGATCTTAACTCTTTTCAATGAATATACTAAGTTAATTTACTTTTCAATTGTTTTTTGGATTTTTATGCTACAACTAAACAAAGCTAATTATGAAAGCATGGAATGATATGAAGGAGATCATATTTTATCAAATTGGAAAATGAAAGATGCTTGAATTTAGATGCTCAGAAAGACTGTCATTCTTATCTACTACAACTTCATTCAATGCAAAAGTATAGGAGAAACACGATTACTAAGCTATGAAATAACTAATCTATGAAGACAATTGAAATAACTGAGTTATACTAGGTATAAAACAAACGAGATGATTGAGTTATGCTAGGTATAATGAAAATGAGGTGATTGAGTTATGATAGGTATAAAGCAAATGAGATTACTAATGCAGAGATCAATCTAGCCGCGAACTCCATTGAACTGCATCCTAAAAATATACAAACAGAGCATCCACAAATTAAATCTATGAAATAAAAGGAAATATAATTACAGTGAATCAAAGACCTGATATGCACGTAGGGGCCCTCCACAAGGCAGTAAACAACTTTAATCAACAACACATAAAATGTATGAACCAAGATCTTTGCATTAATCAGAAAATAGTTTCTACATGATGCTTTAAAATTACATACAGTGGCACACCCTTAACATAGAGAAACCATTGTTCTTATAGAGTTTTTAATTAACAAAATGAGAAATTCAAGCCTAAACATATTCGCTACAATACTTATCAAACCAAATCATATCGCTTATTCTTTGATTTTCTATTGAAAAAGAAAATCGATAATATCTCTTAAAAATCAGACTCTGTTCCAGCACATTATCTAGCAGTTGACTGTCATGGTTGACCATGTTGTAGTGTGAACATATTGAAGTATTAGCTCAAGAGAATTGGAAGAAATCCATGATAGGATCATTCCCTATCTACTCATATAATCCTTTTCTGAGCTGACGCACTGGGACCCTAGCAACAATGGAAGTAGCTGCAGATCTGTGGATTAGCTGCAGAATGAGGGCAATTCTGTAGCTACATGTAAACTTTTATAAAACAATAAGGCATATTGAAAAAATATGAAAAAGAGGACATATGAGTCCTTACCTTAACAAAAGCTTATTTTATTGCATTTATTTGGATGATAGCGATAGGAAAAAGGAAGTAATATGGGAAAAAAGGGTGTCAAGGTAAAGCAGTTCTTGGACTCTACAATAAGTATCAATATTTTACTTTAGTTAATTATGTTGGTGAGTTATGACTCTAATTTATGATGGTTACATGTGATCTATGGTTTTGATTATGATGATTTCATTTTGAGTGATCCAGGAGGATCTCGTCAGATCAGTTACATAGTTTAGGTCATCTTTAGCTTCGTCAGCTTCACCAGTGCCTTCAGTTCTTTAGGGTGTTGGTTACTTCTTCATGGTGGATATGGTCAGGGTTGTCATCATGGTGTTAATGACTAAATGTCATATTGTGACACAAATGTTTTTAATGGGTTTTCTCTATGGTGGAACTAAACCTAAGCTAGGTAGCAAGACCTTTTGTAATGGTGCTAAGCCTAAGTCTAAGTCCTAACCTAAGACCTAGCACTAAAGCTATGGTGTAAAACATATGTTATTAAACCTATGCAATTTTTTTTTGTAAAAAAACCCACTTCAGACCATGTATTAAAATTTAATACAATACCATAGTCCTAAACCGTGGATAGATGACCGTGTCATAGATGTTAAGTCATGTGAACACCTATTGGGTAATCGCAGTCATCCTTCACCACAACAGAGATAAAAAGTCAGTTGACTTAACCATCAAGGGAGTTGTGGCATGTGAACATCCAAACTATCTGGATGTAGTCAACGTAACCGTTTGTAGTTCACCGCCAGCTCCTGCTAGAACCGTCAAACAATTGTTAGCATGTGGATACAACACCGGGACTCACAAAAACTAACCTGCAAGGTGGAAGTTAATGGTTAGACCGCCTTGTTCACATGGGCAAGGTCAACCTCTCCGCATAGTTTCCTGAATGTTAGTGGGTTCAGAGATAACCCAAAGTTTGTGTATGGTTTTTTTTTAGGTTTTTTCTATTATTAATATAACCACCATGTGAATAGGTACTAAGATTTTCTCTTGGAACAAGAACGAACTAATTCAAACCCTATTTTGAGCTGATTCACTCCTAAAATCAACATGAAAGAGTTATAGTGCACCTGATGGGTTTTAAAAGGAATTTTTTTTTCTCATTGAGAGGGGGAGTGGTTTTGGATTTTGTATGCAGGTTTTGGAGGTCATAGTCATTTTTTGTTTTCAGTGTAACAGGAGCATCTAGAGTCAGAATTGGGAACTGTGACAGGCGTTGGAAAGCTAGTTCTGAGAGCTATCCTTTGATAGTGACTACAAGTACTTGTGTGCATATTAAGTTCAGTCAATTTTTTGTGTAATCGATCTCCTTGATTTCAATCCCAATAAAGTGGTCACCCATCTTGAAAGCGGACCCGGAGACGTAGTCCATCAGGGAAGAACTCCGTAATCAATTTTTCTGTTTGGTATCAATGTGTTTTGTTGTTTTCACTTCTATTATGAATCTTAATTATGTTTTATCAGTTGTCGTAAAGTTTTTCTTCTCAATCAACTCTCTCAGTTTCCACACTTTTAGTTAACATTCAATTCATTAATGGCTAATCAATTCTACATTAGCTTTAACTTATGATCATTTCAAATCATATAATTTGGTATCAAAGCAAGTTGCATTTGTAGAATTTTCCATTGAATTTTAACTAGGTGAAAGTCGTAATGTGGAGAAGGAATCCTTGAGTAGATTGATCTAGAGATTGGAAAGCGACAATTCATTGATAAGTCAACATGATAGGATTTGATGCAGATGAAAATACTCAAACTAAGATTAGTGATGAACAGTTTCAAAAAGCGTTCTTGACTATGCAGCAAATGTTGGGAGAAACCTATGAAGACAAGAAGGCGAGAGATGTAGCTTCTTCTTCAAAGACATCAAAGAAGGACAAAGGTAAAGGCAAGGCTGATAAACCACCTTCACCTCCATCATCTCCATCATCATCATCATCATCATCATCTTCTTCCAGTGTAGAATCTGAAACAAAAAAGAAACCTAAGAAAACATCTCTTTTTAAACTTGATGTAAAATTTGGATTACCTATTTATGATGGTGAAATGAATCTTGAAAAGTTAGATAATTGGATTAAGCAGTTAGAAGTGTATTGTTGTATTCAGAACATATCTGACGATAATGAAAATTCGGTTAGCTACATTTAGAATAAGGGGAACAACTCAAATAGATGTAAAGTGAAAAGGAAAAGTCATCTCTTCATGGTATAAGTTTCTAAAATCTCTTAGGAAACAATTCTATCCTTTAGGTTACATGCAGCAAGTTGTTATTGATTGGTAGCATCTAAGGCAAGGTAAAGGGGAGAGTTTTCAGGAGTTTACTCAGGAATTTAGAAAGAAAGCATTGGCACTTGGTATTTCATTGGATACACATGAAACTTTGTTAAAAATACATCGACAATTTACATTCATATTTGCAACATACATTATTGATGTTTAATCCTGTTGATTTTGATGAAGTGTTTGTTCAAGCCATACATATTGAATCAGGTGACAAACCATTCAAGTTTTCATTGCAATCATCCAAAGAGTTGGAAATCAAAGATTCCAATGATAGCAAGGGGAAGAACAATTAAAAGAGAAAGAAATCAGCTATAGCTTAGAAGGAAAGACCTACTTGTTCTCATTGCCAAAGAATCGGTCATGATGAATATAAGTGTTGAAACTTCATCCAGAACTTAAGCCCAAAAAGTTCCTTAAGGAGAAGGATGAAAAGAAGGCAATTGCAGCAGTCCAACAAGATCTAGGTTCAGATTGAGGTGATGAAAGGAGGATAACTGCTATGACTACGATAGGTAAAACTTCTGACATTGGCTCAAGTTTGAAACTATTGCATCTTCATCAAACATAAATAATTCAAATGAGGATAAAAGATTTGAATTATTTAACATAAGGATAACCTCTAAGCATACAAAGTTATATACAATGTTTGAAAATGGATCACATGCCAATTTAATATCTGAATATTTAGTTAAGAATTTGGGTTTGGAAACACAAAATCATCCAAGACCTTACCCCTTAGGATGGCTAAATAAATCAACTCAGATAAAAGTCACCAAACAGTGTCGATTAAGATTTGCCATTACAGCTAATTACATTGATGAAGTGGAATTATATGTGGTTCCAGTAGACATATGTGGAGTTGTCTTAGGAATTCCTTATCTTTATGATCATAATGCAGTATTTTATAGGAGAGAGCATGAATATCACCTTAAGAAAGATGGGGTTGAATTTATTGTTAGGGCACATCAAAACAAAAATCACTTGAATTTAGTTGTTGCTAATCAGATGAAGAAATTAATAAGTTCAAATAAAAGATTTGTAATCATGTGTGTAAAGGAACAACATAAGAAACAATATGATGTTTTTTCAAGTCATGAGTC
>APFE031102262.1:123426-224482 GCA_000404065.3 Pinus taeda | reverse complement strand
GAAGTAAAACATATGAAAGATAAAAGATAAAGCTCACTGAAGTACACTAAGAATCTCAGCTTCAGAAAAGTCCAATTGTTTCTATATATATCAGTCCCTGCATAGCATTTACAAAAGTAGTCTTCCTCTATAACATTTTTCCAACCCTTTTTACATAGATAATTCAGCTATATATAGCAACATAACTCTAACTACTTGGAGCTTCCTCCTCCAGCATGAGGGGAAGTCGAATTCCTCCTTATTTGACACCTATTGACACTTAAACTAACTATTTAATACAAAAGACAACTAGCTAGGAGTCCTAGAGACCTAAACCAATTAGGAGTGTAACTCCTCATTATGATCAAAAAAACCTTACATAAACATTTAAGACATTGTTTGACACCTAAAACTCCATGATTTCGAACTTGATGAAGCCTCCCACGTGGTCACCCAACTGCTGATGACAAACCCTAGAAATTAGGGAACATGTTTCCCTGTTTTTTAGGTTTATATCCTTGAAAATTGCAGAGCCTTTATCTCTTCATCCATGACATATTTTACGAAACTGAAGGAGTTTTTTGTAGCCCATGTTGTCTAGAACAAAAACCTCTCCTGGTTTTGTAAAACATTCCTCCAGGTGTTCGGAAACTGTCCTTGAAAAACACGTGGCAAACAGGAGATGAAAAACTGCACCTACAGCAGTTTCGTAGCGCAACTTTGGTCACCCGTTTCTCCCAGCTCAGAATGAATTTGATGAAAATGAAAGAGGTTTTGTAGCTTGGTATGTTTGGAATAAAAGCCTCTTTCAGTTTTCAAAATTAAGTTTTCAGCTGCTCAGAAACCCTTCTGGAAATTTACTAGTAAACGCAGAAAACAGAGTTTTTTCTGCTAAAACAGTCTGCTACAGGGGTTTCGTAGCGCGCTGCGAAAACACTGTATAATTACAAAAACCACAGTTTAAGGCCAAACTCTGACTGTCTTGGGATTTCTTTTCTCAACAGCCACTCATTGAATGGATTAAAGGCTAAAGAGTTAACCTCACTTTGATGAATTACAACTGAATTTTAAGGCTTTTTAGGTGCAGGTGTACGCATGTCCCATATGAGAAAATGGCAATCATTTCCAACAGAGCCAAAAAGGTATTCATCCTTGAAATGCCATGAAACATCTTCAACTGCTCCCTTATGAACCTTTAACTATTTGATTAGCCTTAAGCACTTTCTTTCCAAATGCAGCGTTTATATCCCACAAGCATAGTGTGCATCGTTTGAACCACTTAGTATGTGACCTTCTTTTAGAGGACTTCATGTCAAAGCATATCCTTCATTAGAATGACCTTTCAATATCAATTCAGGATTGCAAACCCTTTCTTGAGGAGCCTGTGATGGATGCTTGCTGTAATCAAACACATAAACATTTGAGCTCACTGTCTTCGTTGCAATGACAAAATGAATTATGTGGCATGTAGCCCTTTTGTTCCTCAAAACTGGTCAACTTCATCAAAATATGCAGCTACAGCAGTTTCGTAGCGCGCTACGAAACTGCTGTGTATTACCAAAACACAGTTTTAATGCCAATTCGACCTGTCTTGAGCTTCTTTATATTGGAATGTCTTTTTCAACTGCCCTGAAGCTATTCAAAACTGAAATGGAGATGCGTCATTCTTGAAAAAAAAACTTGCAACAAGGTAAATCATCAAAATTTGGTACATGACCTTACTTGCTATGTGATTTTCCTTAGCTAAGGAAATCCTTTCTACTGGCTTAGTTGTATCTTCAAATCCTCAATTTGCCTCTTCATAATTCTGATGTTGGGTCTGAGCCTATTATTAATCCATCTGATGTATCTTGCCTTACTTAACAATGATGAAGATTTCTGATCTTTGCTCACCATAGGCTTGTTTGCTCAAACTAAGAATGGTAGCAAATGTCTATTGCATGAACACGACCAAGATTAACATGAATATGTTCAGGATCAATTAACTCTTCTCTTACCCTTTTTCTTTCAAATTTTGTCAGTGATAACACTCAGTTCCCTCAACACTGAGTCTGCCACTATTCCCCCGAGTACCCGGAAGATCGGCAGTCGCTCTAGAAATAAAGTCACAACGATCGACCCATATCCAAACTGTTTGTTTCCATCTCGCTTACACTTAGTAAGCTGCCGTTTAATGTTGGTCGTCACCGCCGTGGCCCAATCAAATAATGTCGGATGGAGACACTCAGTGGCCAGCAGCAAATGATTTTTGCTGGCCTCATGGGGCGCCTGTATCCCAGCTGCCCGGGTAATGGTAAATAAAATGACTCGTAGAACCAAGTTGGGCACCGTGTTGATATCTACCTTCCTGCTGTTTGTTCCAAACCGTGCTCCAGGACACACTCTTTCCTTCACCTCCTCGATCTTCTCCCCGGAAGGTCGACTACCTGTCAAGATAGGACGTGCACCTCGCCGTGATAACCCAGTGATGAAATAGACATCGGAAACATCCAACTCCAATGTCTGATCCTTCAGGCGAAATACCTGATTCCTCTACATCCCAAGCATCTACTATGAAGCGTAGTAGCTCAGGTTGTGCGCGTAGGTATGAAGTATGGAAGAATTTTTTCAATCCACAGTCTCTTAGAGCATTCATACAGTCATCGTCCTCCAATGCCAGGGCATCAACTTCATTATGCTCTCGTTCCTTCCATTCTAGAACCATTTTTAGCAAAATCCTGCAACCAAAGGTAAAATTTCAATTGTTAGATCATTATTGAAACATAAATTGAAAAAAATTTGCAAATTTAACCGTCCAATTTGGTGAAAAATAAGATTGCACGGTTGGCGCGGCTGTTTCTAAAACAGTCGTGCTAATGGCGCGATCCCTGTAGGGAAAAATCGCCATTGGCGCGGTCCTGTGCAGGAAACCCGCGCTAATGGCGCAAGCCTAAAAATTTGCAAATCCCTTTGCAGGGAGCTGAAATATGGACCAAAATCTTAAAAAATGGAATGAAAACAGAGCTAGGGATGAGGCCTCTTACCTGTTGCAGACGGCAGCTCGAATGGTCTCCTGGATCGATCGCAATCAGCAATTCAAATTTGCACCAAAAACCCTCCAACAGTGAACTCACAAGGTAAAAAGTGAAAAGTAAATTTATTTTTTACTATTTAACTATTTATAGCACTATTTTGACCTAAAAATACATTAGAAATGATATTTTTGAGTATTTTTGGGATATTTTCATGTCGAAGTGGGTTTTACGCTGTTTTTTGAATGATGACAGGGCCTGGTGCAACTCAACGCTACCAAACGAGCTTCTTTTTAACTTTTTCAAGCTCGGTAAAACATAAGAAAATGTTATTTTACGGTCTACTTTCAGCTCTTTTCCTGACCTTTTAAAAGGGGAAAAGATTGCCGAGTTATCCCTCTTGGCTCGTTAAACGTTACTAAGGGGCAGTTGTTTTAAGTTCTTTTATCGACCGTTAAAATATACAAAAGATTACCGGGTTTTTGTCGTTTCAAACTCGTGAATGGTTACGAAACGACGTGGTTTTGATCGCTTTTCTACTTTTTCAGGTCAAAATCACTATTTATGAAAATTATTCCTCAGTCTTAATGATCGGGCGGTTCTTTCGGGCATCATTTTATACTTTTTCGGGCCCGAGAGACACAACTTCACGAAAAAGGACATCCCTGGAGTTTCCTTTTCTGTGTCTTTTTCAAACTCTCTAAACATGAAAAAGATTCTGAGTTTTACCTGTGTCGGACTCGTTAAACCCTGACGACATTGGACTCGTCACTATGACGAGACTCGAGCTTCTCCTCCCTAGGGCTCGTTAAACTATTACTAGGTTGGATTCGGCTGAAGGTCGAACTTATACCACAAGCATATGCTATCCCCATCAAGCTTGTTAAAAATAATTAGGGTACTCGCCAGAAATGGTGGGGGAAAAAAAGAAAATTTTGGGAACCATAATTACTGTCGTGTCGGCAGTATGTCGCTCTTGAACATGGCACTTCGCTGCTTTCGTGTCGGGGTGGGGATATCTCATCTCATTTCTCACTTGCCTCCGTGGGTTTGGGTAATCCTATTTGACCTCTCATCTGCTCATTGCCTCGTCATCATGACCTCTGATCCATTGATGTCAAATACTGCCAACTCCACTATCGTGCTGCCGATATGTTCAAGAGAAGTTGACCTCTGAAAGAAACCACCTCTGTTTGATAGTTCATAAATCTTAATTCACAACATTGTCTCTTCCTGTCTCGTGTCGATGATGTAGGAAACATTATGGCCCACCTTCGACGAAGATCACTTCCTGTCGACTTCAGCTCATTATCCAGGAAAGTGACCTAGAGACTCCCTTCCGGTACCTTGGAGCCTGCATGCCTCAATGGCAGATTCTTCGTGTTCGACGCGAGGTTTTCATCATTGGCCTCTGATCAGATGACTCTACGGGTGTTCGACATCGGCTCACTTATTCACACGCCGTAGATTGTACTTATAGTACCTTGAGGGCCATTGTCATTATTGGTGGTACCTCTCGCGTCTGTTAACAGCTTTCATCATTGGCTGGTAATCAGACAATGTTCATGCATGTTCGACTTTAGCTCACATGTTCACATGTTTGAACTTGTACTTATGTTCGGGTCGAGGTGGAGCGCAAGACCCTGGATTGTGTCTGTTGTAATCCAGGCGTGATTTTTGATACATGACTCATTCACTGGATGACTGCGACCATACCTGAGTCACTTCATTGATCCTCACCAGATGGCTGCGTCCATACTACGGATCTAAATATCATGTACTCTCTTATGGATGGCTGTGACCATGCCACATACATCATGTATCTGAACTATCAATTGTATCTCTCAATGCAGATTCTCGGCGGCAGCTATATATGTTCTTGTAAAGCATTTCACCCCTCTCTCTCTCTCGGGCCTCATGCTTTAGGGGGCATCTGTTACACAGTAATTTGTCACCGTTGGTCACCGTCCCTGTTAACCTAAAAACACTTGCATCATATTCCCCTGAGTATGTACTTCATGTTCCCTGAAGACACCTTTTGCAAATTATCCCTAAAAAGTGCCCTTTTTCCATTAGTGCGGGTTCACAGTGTCTTACCCGCGCCAATGACTCAGTTCCTCAAAAGGGGGCACGTCCATTGATGCTCTGTCATAGAGCAAAGCCCGCGCCACCTAAATTTGGTTATGATTTTTAGCCAGCACGCATCCACATGTTTTTTCCTACTTTGTCATGAAGTTCTATGAAGGAAAAATCCTCAAGATAGAGGTCGAAATTCATTTTTTATCCATGACAACTATGCTGAGTGGCTTTTCAGGGATAATGCCAATCTACAACAGGTGTCCTGGTACAATGTATTTTCCTCCCTTCTCCATCTATAAATGGCCATCCTCATGCATTAAACCAACTAGTTTTGCTAGAGTCTTTGTGAGTGCTGAAGTAATGCTAGAGTGATAGTGAGAATTGTGAAGCATAGAGAGGTTATGCTGCCGGAATTCTGAGAGAGAGAGGTCACTTTGCAAGGCGTATGTAGCTGCTTGCCCAGTCAGAGGAGGTTCAACGTCAGAACCTTGGTTGTAATCTTTCTCTATTTCTACTCATTAATAGACGACTATCATTATGGTTCCACTCATGTGTCTTTATAATGGTGATTGAGTTATATCTTTTCTGACTGATATAAAATTGCATATATTGGATTTTATGCTTGTATTTTTATCGTTCTTTGCATGTGCAGGTGTCCGTTCACGTGGATCGTGGGGATTGTGACCAGCCCGAGCAAAGGAAAGGGAGCGTCGATTCTTCTACAACTACTAGCGTTGGAATCCAGGTAGACCATCATCATTGATCTCTAATTTGCAATTAGGAACCTGCGTGTTAGCGTGGTGTGATTGTTGCTAGACCCGTGTTGGGCTAGTGGGATCGCCTCTGTCCGCAGAGGGGATTTACCAGTTCAACACCTCTATTTCATCTCATTTTAAAACTGGATCTGCCATCATCATATATATTTGAATCTGCATATTATGGGACTATCACAAATTGTAAAAAACTGCCACTACCATAAACATAGCCACTGTACCAATTACTATATCTACAACACAACCTGAATCCACTACACTACCATACAACCTGCAACCACTACATTCATGTACAAAAGTGTCATGTTAATCACTCACGTTGGATGTCATACTGATGCCTAAATTCTTCTCCAACCAGAACTTCGATTTGGTCACTCAAACCCTTCCTCAAAACTTATTTATCTTAGGTATCCAAAACATTGCAATATGCTCAAAGACTTTAAAAAATGAATAAAAGAGATTGTACTCGTCAAAGAAGAGTCAAATCAAAATAAAATCCCTCTAGTTGCATCCATCTCTGAGCCATGATCGCCCAACTTCTTCCAGAATGATCAAATTTGGATCAATATCAGCTTCAAAAAATAAAAATAACCCAAACATACTATATAAATAATTAGATGTTCTATAGAATTCTTGTTTATGGGCGTTATTCAATAGACTTTTGGATTTTGACACAAGTCGCCGAAATTTGTAAACTGTGCACAAAATGGTTATATCTTGGGTCAAAATCTCGACCACCCATACACTATACCAATGACTTACCAATTGCGCACATGTTGCGCCTTGGAACACTATGCGACACTCATTTACTTATAGTGGTATTACTTCATTCAAAAAAAATCATTAATTCTCTAATCCTCGGTGGATCAACTACACTCACTGTCATGTGTTGTGACTTGAGAATTAGGGACCACATGGCTCCATGGTACTTGGCCTCATCCCCTATGGCTTTGACATACGTCAGCAATGGTTTGGGGCCAACATGGCCTTCCCACCATTGATACACATATATGACACCAAATAGGGCTATAATTTGATTCATTTACAAATGTAGTGGCTTGGCTATCGTCAGATTCAATCCTTGTCATACAAAAATAATGGTTGGGCCTCGTTGGCACGTCCACTTGAATCCAACCACAACATCGAACTGTGACCAAAATTATACAAGCGATAACAATTTCCTATGCTCTATATTAACTAAACCATAACTAAAGTTTTCAAGCATTGCGACAAACCAGACCCATTAAGAATTGTTCATTTGGAACAAAATTGGACTCGACCACAAACAACTCAAACTAAACCATAGTCAAATTGTTACGAATTAATTACCATTTACATTACCTATCCAATCCCTCAATGGTGCTATATTTATAGTGTTTGGGCCATTGAAGGTTTTTTTGCTCCTAGAGACAACCCTCAGGTTGAGGAGAAGGGTCAGTGCCTAGGACATATTAGAGTCTCTTGTAGATAAAACATTATTTCTTAAGAAAATATAAAAAGAATTGAATTTGGTTCAATAATCGTACTCAGAGACCATGCACATTACACACAATGAAAACATTTGTTCCAAAGAAGTAAAGTCCATCCCTGGTGGCCTACACACAAATAGTGAAGTTTCTTTCGTTTTTGTAGTATAGGTGAGGGAAGAGATAAAGAAATAAATCGAGTGCAGAGGGATAGTAATAGAATCTCGTGCTCTAAACACCAGTAGAGTAATGTATAGACAAATGAAATTAAATTGGTAATTAATAGGAAAGGGAATGAAATATAACAGGTTACCAATAACTATCTCATTTTGTATTACAAAGAGCATCTTATTCATATATAATAAAATACATTTTAATTTATTATATTGTGTTGTCCAATGTCACTATGAAATGTTACACCACTAATTAAATATATGGATGATTAAATATTATAATGAAGAGATGTGAAATCTGATGATATAACAAATTAATCGAAACATCATATAAAAATGCACTAATCAAAATTTAATTTATATGAATATTGTTATAAGATATATGTCGATTTTTCGATGAATAACGGATTTAAAAAATCACAATAATTGCAATGTCACAAGTCGATGTCTATAAAAAGAGAAAATGGATACTAGGACATCATATATTAATGCACATTGCTCAAAATATGACTTTTTCAACGACAATATTTATAATAATAAAACATAGTATCCTGGTGCATTCATACATATAAGATCCCAATGTGTTTGTAAAATAAATATGCACCAGGAAGATATACATTTCATGCAACAGTGCAATTCACCTTTAACACATTGGTGCATCATTACCTTTAATGCCCCAGTGCGTTAGATTACATAAAAGCACCGATAATGAAAGATTTTTTTGTCTTCCTCAGTGCCTTTTGTGAAAAGTATAACATTGGGGCATTACACTTTTTAAGCATTGGTGTTGTTTATACTACTCATCAGCACCGGTGCATTGTTACGCATAATTACCCGATGCATTGGAGAAGATAAAATCACCGAGGCTACAATAATTTTTGCTTGGCCTGGTGCCCTTCCTAAAATGTATTGCACGAGGCATTTTTAGAAGACATAAGCACCAAGACAGTATACTTTTCAGACACCTTTGTTGTTTGCATTCAACGCCCTGGTGCATGGTATCATAGATTGTATGACTCAGTGTGTTTTTATTATTAAAACATTGGTGCTTTTATAAAGTTAACACAATGGTGCTCCAAATGTTTGTTTATAGTTCGGTGCTTTTATTTAAATTTACATCACTGACGTTTTTATATCGATGTTGCACTGGTGCGATTTGTCTAGTAAGCACGCCGCTAAGAAAACATCCATTAAAACCTTCGGCCACCCAGATTATTTTAATTTTGATGAAGTTTCATTATCAGTTCCATTAAAACATCTGCTACCACAAACAAATGTTGTAGCAGAGGTTTTTTTGACAATTGTTTCCAATTTTATAACATTAAAAACCTCTATTATAACCTCCTCTAGAAGGTATTGTCCTTGTATTGTGGGATACATTCTACAGAAGACATCATCCAATCACCAACCAATAGTAGCATAGATTAAAAATAAATAAATTATATTCTAAAATGAAATTCCCCAAATTATATCAACCCATACATCAAAAATTGATCAACTAGATTGTTATATACCCTTTGTATGGATATAGTAAACAATAACAGCAATTAAAGGTTTCCAAAGAAACACATTTTAAAATGAAATTTCCCAAACTATATCAATTTATGAATAACCACTTATACAATAACAAATAATCACTCAAAGTGATTTTTATAGGTCATTTATAGGGATATGGTAAACAATAACTATAAATAAAGGTTTCATCACATCGCAGTAGCACAACTACATCATAATCCACTTCATAGTTGAAACATGGTGTCATGTGAAATTGAACTTTCACTATCTAATGGTTTTGATTTCTATGTCCTTCTAAACTCATCTTAATAGATAGAGTTATAAATTTATGGGTATTTATTCTCATTTTTTGCACCAATGTCTTTGAGTATATTATTTTGACTTCTTATGTCAAACAATGCAATGCCGCAAAGCAGGCATTAAGGATAGTTCTGAAGACACTAAGAAATTTATGTCGCAAGCTTAGATAATGGTTTAATGCATGAGACAAGGTGTGTGGTAGTACCCTTGTCCTTTGGATTTTGCTCATGAATGAGAGTGCAAGTGGTGCCTCTAATGTATGTGAGATGATGTTTAGGAGGTGGACCAGTAATGGTGAACTAGCCCTCACAAATAATGATGGTGCTAGGACATGTTGGATTGTGATATCATTTGGTTATGGAATGGCTCATATATTTGTGATTATGCAAGGGAATGGGAAAGCTCATTTAAGTAGGGTCTACCAAAAACACTCACTAGAGCCAAGTAATAATTATGGCCTTATTCTGCTAGCTCATCTCCTTGTGGTTGATGTTGTTTTCCCTTGGGCTCTTTTACCTTTGTCTTTGCTTTTTTATGGGTAGTTGTAATCTAGTGGCACTCGTCCTCATTTTATTTATTGGGTCATAATTTTTGTGGGGGTGATTATTTTATCTATAGTATATGCAAGGGTGGTTGGTTTTTGGTTATTTTCTAGAAGTGGTACTAGCATTTCCCTCTCTAAATTGTGAGGTAGAGACTTTCTTTGGAAGGGACGAGCTTCTCTAGGGTATGATTCAAGTTTTCATTCTAGGTATTTCATTGCATTAGGTGTGTATTTTAGATGGCTCATCAGGAGACTCCAAAGTCCAACAAGAGAGGGGCATCTTGGAAACATACAGGATGAATGTAGTCTTGCAAGCATGCCTCTACATTGACGCAAGAGGCTAATGAAATCAAGGTGGTAGTATTTTAAATAGACTATTGGTTACTTTATAACCAATTATATGCGTTATAGCAGATTCTATACATGGCTTACCTTACACTGAGGGTCCCACGTTGACTTTTCCTTTGTAAACATCGCTTCACTCTACGTCGTCAATCTCTTCACTCCAAATCTAATGATCATCACTCACCCCGATCAACAAAACAATTCGTCGATCCTCCACTGTTGATCAAAGCGTGCTGGATCCAATGGTTCACAACGATATCGGTCGGGGAACTTGCGCGACGCTTAACCACCCCTATGGAGCCGATAAGGATTATAAATCCTTGGTCTATAAAATTTTGGGTCCGTCTTTGGAATTAAAATCTGAACACTTGGTGACCCAATATCCATTAGATAACAGAGACTAACAAATCCTATGGCTGGCGGGTCTTCAACTAGCACATGGGTTAAAAATAGGCCTAACCCCCACCGTTGACTGTGACCTAAAAGTTTGAAATTGAGATCGACGTCTAAGAATGAGTGCGGGTCTCCAACCATGGTCAAGAATTTCCATGCTCTCCTACCCCGAAATTGATACTAAATGACTGCGATTAACACATAAACACTAAGATTTACAAATAAAATGGGAAAACAAATAAATACCCAATTAAGTTTCAGAACGCAGATTCACAGAGGTAAACGAGAGTCTTCACCAGAATTAACACACAGTCGCACACTGAATCAATTTCTTCAATATAATAATAGTTACAGAGTCTTGGCCCTCTCAACTCAATTACAGTAATTTTTCAGACCTCTGTCTCAATCTCCAAATCTTATCTATCACTCAACTCTCGCCTCTCACTCAATTCTCAATCATCTCAGCTAATCCCTTTCCATTACAATTTCTTCTCTTTTATGAGTCAAATCATATTCTTATTGTACTAACAACTCGATCTCTATTTTAATCAATTTAACAATCAAATCTTTATTTTTAAGCTCTATTACACACCTATGCTAACAACTTATCCCTTCGTCTAAAATAAGACAATTTCCTAATTATTACAATAATGAAGTAAAGATCATTTTCGAGAGATCCAACCCTCTCTACCAAAACTGACTTTTGACCACTTAGGTCAGTGAAATTCAACTCATTTAGCCACAACATGTGAACAAACCATCACATTGTTGGCTAAGTCCAGATGCTCCTACGTTAGACTCCCGAGGAAGAAAAGAATCATCCTTCAGACTTTCAGGGTTTACTCCATACTTCTACAACTCTGCTGTTGTCAACCAACTAGCATCCTCCACTCATTGTCCTTTCCATTTGACTAGATATTGAAAATAAACATGTCCTTAAGTTCTTTTGGATACTCTTTTCTCAAAAACAGCTTCCACCTCTTTCTTAACGGCCTTTGGCATTTGTTCTTCCCAATTCAAAGTTTGAACTTCATCTTCTATAGTTTCCTCCTATAGCTTTGTCTCTACCTCTTCGTATGGACACAAATCTGCAACATTAAAGATAGGTGATATTCCAATCCCTTCTGGCAATTCAATTTCATAAGCATTAGTTGAAAACTTCCTTACAATTCTACATGGCCCTATCTTTTTCATTTTTAGTTTATTGTAAGTCTTAGCAGGAAATCTTTATTTTCTCAAATACACCATCACTAAATCTCCCACTTGGAATTCTTTCTCTCTTCTTTTCATATCTACTCTCTGTTTGTATTTTCCACTGCTTTTCTGCAATCTGCCTTTGACATCTTCTTGTATTCTATGCATCTCCTCTGCAAACTCTTCAGCTCTTGCACTTCTTGTCTCCTGTTTAGCCAAATTTCTGAGCTCATACACACCCCTTGGATTCATCCCAAAAACAATCTGAAATGGACTCATTCTAGTACTTCGGTTTGGAGTGTCATTATAACTAAACTCAGCCTAAGCTAGTGCTAAATCCCACTACTTAGGATTTTGATACACTAAACTTCTCAATATGTTCCCCAATGTTATACTCTTGACCTACGAGAAGATACCAGAATACCAAATATGCGAAGAAATATACCAAGAACACAGAACAATAAGAAATAACAACATGTATTTTATTATTCATAAAGGAAAGCAATGTTCACTTGCCTCTTCGAGGGGGCAACCTCCAATAGAGCTAGGCTCAATTACAAAATAAGACACGACGCTCCTCAAGAGGAGTCTCTATCTTTTATATAGGATTCATAGATGCAATACCATGGGTTAGTACCATGGTTCTTATTAATACCATCTATCTAATACCATGGCCCATTTGCAACTAACTGTGATCCCTTCTTTAAATGCGGGTCAACCACTTACAATTATTAATATGGGCTTTATTGACTCTTTAACTAACTATAACTATGACTCGACCCCTATTACATAAATAAGGGGGTTAGGGTTGGACCCTAACATGCCCTCCCCCATAAAAATAGCCTTGTCCTCAAGGCTGAAGCTGTGGAAACTGCTGAAGAACAATGGTTGGTTCCCAAGTTGCATCTTCTAGAGAGGTGTCTTTCCACTTGATGAGGACTTCCTTGATCGTGCGGCTGCGCAAGTGTTGTTCTTGCGTGTCAAGAACCTGTTCAAGTTGGAGCCAGATTGAACCTTCTTCATCCAATTCTGATAGACTGGCTTAATTCTACAATGGTTCCCAACCACTTTCTTGAGGCATGAGACATGGAAGACGGGATGGATTTTTGCAGTGGGTGGCAAGGCTAGCTTGTAGGCTACTTCTTCAATGCGCTGAAGTATTTGATACGGTCCATAGAATTTTGGAGATAATTTTAGACAACCCTTGTCTTTGAGTGATGTTTACTTATATGGTTGCAGCCTCAAGAATACTTGATCCCCTTCTTGAAATTTGTGCTCTGAACGATGTTGGTCTACCTGTTGCTTCATGCGATTTTAAGCTTGATGGAGATTCTCTTTGAGGTGGGCCAGCATGGTTGCATGGTTCTGTAGGAGTTGATCCATTGCTTGTACCTTCAAGCATCCCTGGATATAAGAAGTAGGTGAAGGAGGGAGTTGACCATAAACTACTTCATATGGAGTCATTTTGGTGGTGGCATGATAGTTAGTATTATACCACCATTCGGCTAGAGGTAACCACTGTACCCATAAATGTTGCTTTTTTGAAGTGAAACACGTGAGGTAGGTCTCCAGACATTTGTTGACTGCTTTAGTTTGACCATCATTTTGGGGATGATAGGAAGTACTGAGTTGTAGTTGGGTACCTTGTAGCTTGAAGAGTTCCTACCAAAAGTTATTGGTGAAGATCGGGTCATGATCAGACACAATGGAAGTGGGCATGCCATGCAATTTGAAGATCTAGTCCATGAAAGATTGAGCCACAAAAGCTGGTGTAAAAGGGTGGGGTAGGGCGCAAAAATGAGCATACTTAGAAAGTCTGTCCACAACCACCATGATGACTAACTTGTTGTCTAACTTCGGAAGACTCGTAATGAAATCCATAGAAACCTTCGTCCAGATTGAGGCAGGGATGGGAAATGGCTGTAATGTGCCTAGGGATTTGACTATTTCTCCTTTGTGGCGCTGACACACATCACACTTAGCTACAGAAGTAAGAATGTCCTTTTTCATGCCTATCCAAAAGAATGAACGTCGAGTGCGAGCATAAGTCTTCTGAAACCCTGAATGGCCTACAGTGGGAGATGAGTGCAATTCTACCAAAATGTGACTTTTGAGGGTGGATGTTGGTGATATCACTACTTTGTCCTTGTAGCGAAGAATCTCATCCTGCCAAGAGTAGCCCGCTGTGTAATTTGGATTCGCCTGCAATTTAGTAATGAGTTGGGAGAGCAAAGGATGTGAAAACCATTCCTTGAAAGCCTCTTCAATCCACTCTGGAATGGGAAGAGAGATTACTAGTAGGGTGCTTTCCTCCTCAAATTGGTGCGATAAAGCATCTGCTACGACATTTTCGCGCCCTTTCTTGTAAATTATCTCATAATCATATCCCAACATTTTGGCTAGCCATTTATTTTGTTGTGGCGAGGATAGGCATTGTTCCAAAAAATATTTAAGGCTTTGATGGTCTATGTGGATTTGGAAACGCCACCCCAATAAGTATGGTCGCCAAGTATCCACTGCATGTAAGATGGCCATCATCTCCTTCTCATAGGTAGATTGTCCTAGATTTTGTAGAAAATTTGAATAATAAACACATATTCAATGGAGATTATCCTTATCATGTACTATTTCGGAATACATACACAATACATAAGCTCCTCTACGTTGATCATCAATATAGCAGCATCAATAACAATAAAACATCAAGAGCATGCACACATTAACACAGTATGTAACCCGGGGAAAGCTTAAAGCTGAAAACCCCACACTATTTGTATATTAATGATTGAGAACATGTAACATTACAATAGTCAATACTTCTCACAAGTATCTAGCACTATCTCGACCTGTTACACACAATACAGCTCAGATCTAATCTCCAAATCTATTCCACTGCTTGCCTGCCTCCACTGCTCAGTACATGCTCAAGAATGGATGAGAATGGTTGAACCAAACTCGTATTTACCTCAAAAGAATCACTCACATTTGGAATCACGTGAGCATAGGCTATAATCACTTGGTATTGGCCAATTCTCATTGGCATAACTTAATCCCATTGATTTTGCAAATCCTCATGCACAACTATAGTCACAACTGATAGCAATCTAATCCTCTAACACCTATCCCTGCTGAACTGAACATGCACTGACATGCAACCGAGTTAACTGATGTATTCTTTAGTTGCATTATGAGTTAATAATTAGTTTAACAACTCATCATTATTCTATTTGTAGTTAGACTAATTACAACTAGTTTAACCAAGTCAAATTGAACACAACTCCATCAACTCCATCAACTCCACAATAAACTCCACCAAACTCAAATGATTGAGTTCTAACTGAAGTCATGCATGCAACAACTGAACTGACCCATAAAGAAAACGTGTTTCCTTCTTACAGCTGCATGTGCCACATCTGTAGCTCAAACTGAAGTGCTCCAAGAGAATAAGATAAAGTTTATAGTCTAAATATTATTATAAGCTAATAATATTTGACTGCTCTATAATTAGACTTGACAGTGTCACCGCTGTCGTCTAAAAATAGAAGTCCATCTATTTTTTCCAACTTGAGCAATCATCCATAAACAGCATCCTGCAACTCATAGACATGATCTATATGTCTAAAAATAGACATAGTCTAAAAATAGACTTTGCGCCATAATTTTCTTGCGGGCCCACTTAGTGAAGGCAACTCTTTTCACTAAGCTCCATCATCTTGTTGCAATCTCAACATCTTCTTCTTCAAAGACATCAAAGAAGGACAAAGGTAAAGGCAAGGCTGATAAACCACCTTCACCTCCATCATCTCCATCATCATCATCATCATCTTCTTCTTCCAGTGTAGAATCTGAAACAAAAAATAAACCTAAGAAAACATCTCTTTTGAAACTTGATGTAAAATTTGAATTACCTATTTATGATGGTGAAATGAATCTTGAAAAGTTAGATAATTAGATTAAGCAGTTAGAAGTGTATTGTCGTATTTAGAACATCTCTGATGATAAAACGAAAATTCAGTTAGCTACATTTAGAATAAGGGGAACAACTTTAATCTGGTGGGAAAGTAAAACTCAAATAGATGTAAAGTGAAAAGGAAAAGTCATCTCTTCATGGTATAAGTTTCTAAAATCTCTTAGGAAACAATTCTATCCTTTAGGATACATGCAGCAAGTTGTTATTGATTGGCAGCATCTAAGGCAAGGTAAAGGGGAGAGTGTTCAGGAGTTTACTCAGGAATTCAGAAATAAAGCATTGGCACTTGGTATTTCATTGGATACACATGAAACTTTGTTAAAATACATCGACAGTTTACATTCATATTTGCAACATACATTATTGATGTTTAATCCTGATGATTTTGATGAAGTGTGTGTTCAGGCCATACATATTGAATCAGGTGACAAACCATTCAAGTTTTCATCACAATCATCCAAAGAGTTGGAAATCAAAGATTCCAATGATAGCAAGGGGAAGAACAATTAAAAGAGAAAGAAATCAGCTATAGCTTAGAAGGAAAGACCTACTTGTTCTCATTGCCAAAGAATTGGTCATGATGAATCTAAGTGTTGAAACTTCATCCAGAACTTAAGCCCAAAAATTTCCTTAAGGAGAAGGATGAAAAGAAGGCAATTGCAACAGTCCAACAAGATCTAGGTTCAGATTTAGGTGATGAAAGGAGGATAACTACTATGGCTACGACAGGTAAAAATTCTGACACTGGCTCAAGTTCGAAAACTATTGCATCTTCATCAAACATAAATCCTTCAAATGAGGATAAAAGATTTGAATTATTTAACATAAGGATAACTTCTAAGCATACAAAGATATATACAATGTTTGAAAATGGATCACATGCCAATTTAATATCTAAATATTTAGTTAAGAATTTGGGTTTGGAAACACAGAATCATCCAAGACCTTACCCCTTAGGATGGCTAAATAAATCAACTGAGATAAAAGTCACCAAACAGTGTCGATTAAGATTTGCCATTACAGCTAATTACATTGATGAAGTGGAATTATATGTGGTTCCAGTAGACATATGTGGAGTTGTCTTAGGAATTCCTTATCTTTATGATCATGATGTAGTATTTTACAGGAGAGAGCATAAATATCACCTTAAGAAAGATGGGGTTGAATTTATTGTTAGGGCACATCAAAAAAAAAATCACTTGAATTTAGTTGTTGCTAATCAGATGAAGAAATTAATAAGTTCAAATAAAAGATTTGTAATCATGTGTGTAAAGGAACAACATAAGAAACAATATGATGTCTGTTCAAGTCATGAGTCCCAGTTTAAAGATAGTTTGATCAAAGAGATAGAAACTATTCCAGTTCTATGTAAAACCAAACATCTTACTCATAACCAGGGAATACAACATGAATTATATTTTATGCCTAAAGATCCTCTTTCTAATGTCATAATGAATCAATTCAGTCCAAGTTTAGAAATTAACAGTTACATGGATGCAGGTCAGTATTGGGGAAAGTCAATGTTAAATTTCTCTTGTATTGTGTCACCTATTCATGCTTCAAATATTTTGGAAGCCTCTTCTCAATTGGAGAGGAATCCTATTTGTTTCCATATCAAAGCCTTTCCTAAAGAAATTTCAAAGTATTTAAGGGAAACTTATGCATCAGGGAAAAGTGATAATCAAAGGAAACATCATTTAATAAGTGAAGAAATAGTGATTCAAACAAATCAACAGCTAATTCAATACTTTCAAAGATAAATTAAGTTGCAACAGTTTTCAAATTATAGTTTGATGGGTTTAATGCAACAAGTTCACTTAGTAATCAAGAAGCATAAAAGTATGTCAAGTCAAGTAGCTGGTTTGATGTCGAAAAAGTCTTTGATTGTCTCTATCATTCCGCAATATAGATTGTTAATACATGTCAATGGTATTGAATAATATCTTATATAGATTGTTTTCAAAGATGATTATGAATCATTAACTCATGGTAGTTCATGGAAAGAAATCAATTGCCATGTTCATAACAGGTTGTTTGACCATCGTCGCAAGTTGTTCACAATGTAGATGGATGGAACAAGTCACCGAATCAAAATGTGCCATGGTTAGCATCATCAGGGTCATCACTTGCAGGTGATTGATCGAATGTATTGGTACATCATCAAGACAAGGTGGAGAGTGAGAGAGATATACCCTCATTTACTATCTCTCTAGTCAAACTTTTATGGTCCAAAAGATTTCAAGTGGAGAGGATTGATCCAGGAGGATATCGTCAGATTAGTTACACATTTCAAGTCATATTCAGCTTCATTAGCTTCGCTAGTGTCTTTAGTTCTTTAGGGTGTTGGTTACCTTCATGGTGGATATGGTCAGTGTTGCCATCATGGTGTTAATGACTAAATTTCATATTGTGACAAAGACGATTGTAATGGGTTTTCTCTATGGTGGAACTAAACCTAAGCTAGGTGGAAAGACCTTTTGTAATGGCTCTAAGCCTAAGTCTAAGTCCTAACCTAGGACATAACACTAAATCTATGGTGTAAAACATAGGTTATTAAACCTATGCACAAAAAACATTGTAAAAAACCCACTTCAGACCATGTATTAAAACTTAATACAATACCACAATCCTAAACCATGGATAGATGACCATGTCAGAGATGTTAAGTCATGTGAACACCTCTCGGGTAACTGCAGTCAACCTTCACCGCAACAGAGATTAACAGTCAGCCAACTTAACCATCAGGGGAGTTGTGGCATGTGAACATCCATATTATCGGGATGTAGTCAACGTAGCCATTTACAGTTCACTGCTAGCTGCTGTTGGAATCATCAGACAGTTGTCAGCATGTGAATACATCACCAGGACTGACGACAACTAACCTACAAGGTGGCAGTTAATGGTTAGACCGCCCTGTTCAGATGGGCAAGGTCAACCTCTCCATGCAGTTTCCTAACTGCTAGTAAGTTCAAAGATAACCCAAAGTATTTTTATGGGCTTTGTTGAGGTTTTTTCTATTATTAATATAACCACCATGTGACTAGGTACTAATATGTCCTCTTGTAAAAAAACCGAACCAATTCAAACCCTATTTTGAGATGATTCACTACTAAAATCAACAGGAAAGAGTTAGAGTGCACCTCATGGGTTTTAAAAGGCAGTTTTTGTTCTCATTGAGAGGGGGAGTGGTTTTTTATTTTGTATGTAGGTTCTGGAGGTCATAGTCATTTTTGTTTTCAGTGTAACAAGAGCATCCAAAGTCAGAATTGGGAACCATGATAGGAGTTGGAAATATGGTTCCGAGAGCTATCCTTTGACAATGACCAAAAGTGCCTACGTGCACATTCAACTTGGTCAAATTGTTGTGCAATCGACCTCCTTGATTTTAATCCTAATAAAGCGTCTGACCATCTTGAAAGCGGACCCGAAGATGTAGTCCATCAGGGATGAACTCCGTAATCAATTTTGCTGTCTGGTATCGTTGTGTTTTGTTGTTTTCACTTATGTTATGCATCTTACTTATGTTTTATCTGTTGTCGTAAAGTCTTTCTTCTCAAGCAACTATCTCAATTTCCGCACTTTCAGTTAACATTCAATTCATTAATGGCTAATCAATTCTACATTAGTTTTAACTTATGATCATTTCAGGTCATGGAGCTAACTGGATGTGATATGTTTATACATGATGATTTGATCAAACAACTAGTTGGACTTGTGATATAAAGTAAAAATAATTGCAAGTGTACCTTATTGATGGGCCACCAATGAGGTATGATTTGAATTTATTTCAATTCATTTTGAATCTAATGGGAATTATGTGCTTGGTTGAAAAAAGCATGGAAATGCCTGAACTAGGTGGATTGAAACTGACTATAAGAATTAGCAGCATTAGTGAAAAGAATTGGAATGTTGGGTGTGTGTTATATTTTTTCCATGACTAGCCCCACACGTGGGGGGGTCATAGGGGGGAGATAGTCCACCTTGTTCATTGCGTCGGGCGCAATACCTCAGGGAATTTGTTTTGGACCCTATATTAGGTGGGTGGACCTACTTATGGTTTTGGACATGATGGTTTTCTGCCCATCGTATTTTGTAGATCCAATCAAGGGAACTATGGTTATGTTCTAATCAGGGGTTAATGGATGCTTTGACATGTATATATATGTATTGTAACATTGAAAGGAATATCATGAAAAATCAATCTGGTAGTCTCAGTTTTAGGATCCAGGGGAAAAATCTCTGTGTATATCTATTTTATGTTTTTTTTTCACTTATTGGTTCATGGATACCCGAGTCAGTGGGTAGCCGCTACGTCCAGGGTTTTTTAACACTGAGTGGACGCCACCCGAAGGGCATCAACACCCCTCGGCCTATTTATTGACCTAACCCCAAGAGCTTTCGAGATTCGACCCTATGACCTCCCATTAGCGAGGCACTTGATTTGACCGATTGAGCTAACTCTTAGGGCTATATCTATTTTATGTTTTATTCTCTCACCATTATTTATTTTTTGTTTTTATAATTCATGTGCAAGTAATTTTTGTATGGGGTTAAAACCTACATTTGGTATTAGAATTGTTTCAATTTCAAAGGGGACACCTTTGTTAGTTTTTCTCAGGCCTGTGGTAGACGATGTTCAATGGGATATCTTCGGGATCAATTCTTGTCATGAAAGAAGATAGCGAGAAATGGAAAGATAGAGATCAAGAAATTTAATGGTCATAGTTTTTAGTTATGGAAACTCAAGATGGAGGATTTGCTGGTGGATAAATATGAGTGGATCGTGGTAGATCTGGGTACTAGACCAACGAAAATTTCAGCTGAATACTGGGTGAAGTTGGATTGGAAGGAAAAGAGCACAATACGGTTGTGTATCTCAGATTCAGTATTGTTGAATGTATTAGGGGAAGCTGCAGTGAAGGATTTGTGGTACAAGTTAGGGACTTTGTACCAATATAAGTCTTTGGTGAATAAATTGTTCCTACAGAAAAAGTTGTAGAACCTGAGGATGAAGGATGGAGACTCGGTGACAGAGCATTTCAACACCTTTAATACTGTGGTAAGACAATTATTATCTATTGATATTAAAATTTCAGATGAAGATAAGTGTGTTAGTTTGTTGTGTTCTCTACCAGATTCGTGGGATAATTTGGTTGTTGCAATAGGTAGCAATTTAACTGCCTTGTAGTTTGATGAAATAGTCAAATCCTTACTGTTGGAGGAGATGAGATGGAAAAATATGGAGGGCCAGAATGGTGATGCATTGTCTATACGAAGACGATTCCAAAATAGAAACAAAAATAAGTCCTTGAGTGGGAGATCTAAATCTAGAAGGAGATCTTAATCTCTAGGAAAACTTGTAAAGGTGTGCTGGAAATGTGGAAAGGAAGGGCACTTCAAAAGGGACTGTAAATCTAAAGCTCCTGAGAAAGGAAAGGGATTTGATGATGCTCCTTTTGTAGAGGTGAAAACCACCTCATATGAAGGTGGGGATGGGTACTTGCCTTCTTCTTTAAGTACACATGTAGATCACGAGGCATGGTCGATTGAATCAGGTGCATCCTTTCACTTCACTCTGCATAGGGAGTGGTTCTAGGAGTATGGGAAATATGATGGTGGTGATGTCTTCTTAGGGTATGACAGGAAGGCTAGAATCATCGGTCGTGGAAAAGTCAAGTTGAAGTTGCAAGGTGGAAGGATTAGAAACTTTCAGGTGTTTTTCATATTCCCTTATTGGCCATAAATCTGATTTCTATAAGCAAGTTAGATGATGCAGGTGTAATAACAATGTTCAAGAAAGATACCTGCAAGATGGTTTGGGGAGCACTGGTATTAATGCAGGGAGTTCAGATTGTAACTTTGTACAAGATTCAAGGTAGCATTGTTATTAATGGGTACAATAGTCTTGTGGTTCTTGAAAGTGGAGGAGAAAATCTAGTGGTCTCTCGAGAAAAGGCCATGCTATGGCATCGAAGGCTTGGACATATTGGATAGAAGGGCCTTATAATACTTCATGATAATGCTATGGTAGAAGGTATGACTAAATTTTCTCTGGATTTCGATTTCTATGAACATTGTGTATATGGGAAGCATAATCAGGTGAGTTTCCCCTATGCTGCTAAGAGGACGAAAATGATATTAGTGCTTGTGCACAGTGATGTGTTTAGACCTGTGTCAGTTCGATCACTGGGTAAGTCTGTGTACTATGTATCATTTATAGGTGACTTCTCAAGGACAGATAAAGAATTTAAGGCTTTGGTGGAAAACTAGACAAAGAAGAAGATAAAGTTGTTGAGGACAGATAACAGTGGAGAGTTTTGCAAGAAGAAATTTGAAGAGTTTTGTAAGAAGTATGGTATAGCACGACATAAGACTACTCCATACATACCTCAGAAAAATTCATTTGTAGAAATAATGGATAAGACATTGATGGAAAAGGCAAGAAGCATGCTTAGTGGTCCTGAGTTAGGACAAAAATTATGGGCAGAGGTAGTGGAGACTACATGTTACCTGGTCAATAGATCACCTTCATAAACATCAGAGGATAAGACTCCACAAGAGCTATGGACTGGTAAGAAACCCTCTCTTTCACATCTGAGGGTATTTGGATGTGATGTATATGTACATGTTCCAAAGGAGAAAAGAACCAAGTTGGATAGTAAATCTGAAAGGTGCATCTTTATTGGGTATAAGGATGGTTTAAAAGGTTATAAGATTTCGAACCCAAAAACAAGGAACGTTGTGTACAACTGAGATGTGATGTTTAGAGAAGTGAAATATGTTACTAAACATGAAGTCCTACGAAAGGAACCTAAGAAGATAGAGTTTGAGCTAAAGGAGGAAGAGCCAGAGTCTACAACAGAACAAAATCAGAAGACGAAGAGCCACAAACTCCAGTTGTGACAAGATTAGTTCGAGAAAGAAGGCATCCATAAAGGTATAGCCCATCTTCTTTCTGTTCAAAATTTTCTTTATCTATTACTGATGATGATCCCATAACTGTCAGGGAGGAAGTAAATTCAGAGGATGGTAAACTATGGAAAGAGGCCATGGTTGATGAAATGGAATCTTTCTACTAAAATGAGGCTTGGGATCTGGTGGAGTTGCCAGATGGAAGGAAACCCATTGGAAACAACTGGGTGTTTAAGAAGAAGATGAATGCAGAAGACAAGGTGGAGAAATACAAAACTCGGTTGGTATAAAAGGTTATTCCCAGGTGTTGGGAATAAATTTTGGTGATATTTTTTCTCATGTTTCCAAGGTAGATTCTATTAGATTACTTTCATATGTTTCTTCTGCATTTGATTTTGAGGTAGAACAGATGGATGTGAAGACAAAATTTCTTCATGGGGATTTAGAAGAAGATATCTACATGAAACAACCTGAAGGCTTTGTGGTGAATGGTAAGAAAGAACTGGTATGTAGGTTAAAAAAGTCTTTGTATGGGTTAAAACAATCACCAAGGATGTGGTATAAAAAGTTTGATACATTTATATGGGGATTGGGATTCACCAAAAGCAAAGCGAATCACTGTTTATATTTTAAATCAATTGGTGGCCACATTATTTATCTAGTCTTGTATGTGGACGATATGTTGTTGAATGGAAATGACAAAGAAATTATCTAGGATTTGAAGACCCAATTGTCCTCCAAATTCAACATGATGGATCTCGATGTTGTAAACTATATTTTTGGCATGGAAATTAAACAAGATCGGGAAAAGAGGAAACTCTGGTTAAACCAAAGGAAGTATGTCGAGACAATACTACAAAGGTTTAATATGCAAGATAGTAAACCGGTGAAGGTTCCTATTCCTATAGGTGTAAAGTTATCTGTTGAACAATGTCCCAAGACATAAGAAGAGGAAGATGACATGTCCCTTGTTCCATATGCAAGTGCAATCGGTAGCCTAATGTATGAAATGGTCTGTACAAGACCAGCCATTGCACATGCAGTGGGAGTATTGAGCAGGCTTATCTCAAAACTAGGGAAGGAGCATTGGACAACAATGAAGCGGGTTTTCAGGTATTTGTGTGTCACTAGTGATTATGGTCGGTGCTACCAAGGAAGACCGGGATTAGATAGAGTTTTGGACATTCATGACTTTGTTGATGTAGACCAGATGGAGATCTGGATTATAGAATATCTACAAGTGGGTATGTGTTTAGCTTATTTGGAGTTGCAGTAATTTGGATGAGTAAGAGACAATCTATAGTGGCCCTTTCAACTACAAAGGTAGAATACATGGTAGCCACTCATGAAAACAAGGAAGCAGTTTGGTTGGAGATATTATGTCCAAGTATGGGGTTGGTAGAATGAGTTATAAGGATAGACTATGATATCCGAAGTGCAATTTTATTTGCAAATAACCCTGCTTATCATTCAAAGGCAAAGCACATTGATGCTTAATATCACTTTGTGAGAGATATGGTTGAGGACAAAAAGGTGTTGCTAGTAAAGGTGGACACTTTTAAGAATACTGCAGATGCATTGATGAAATCTATGAGCATTGATAATTTTCCTTGGTGTAGAGAAACAATGGGCACTACATGGATGGACCAATTCCTAAGCTCTCCTATAGACCCCTGTGGAAAGAAAAAAACAAGTGGCAGAGTTTTGAGTGTGCGTTATATTCTTTACACGACTAGACCCATGTGCAAGGTGGTTACAGGGGGGCAATAACCCCCTTGTTTGTTGCACTGGACGCAACAGGGGGGAGGCAACACCCCAAGATTTTTTTTGGACCCTATATTAGGTGGGTGGACCTACCTATGGTATTGTGCATGGATTTCGCACATGGATTTGGGCATGATAGTTTTCTGCCTATGTTATTTTGTATCTGGTCAAGGGAACTACGATTATGTTCTAATTCAAGACTAATGGATTGAGGTTTACGGATGCTTCGACATGTATATATATGCATTGTAACATTGAAAGGAATATAATGAAAAATCAATCTAGTAGTCCCTGTTTTGGGATCTAGGGAAAAAATCTTTGTGTATATTTGTTTTATGTTTTATGTTGTCATCATTGTTTATTTTATGTTTTTAGAATTTGTGTGCAGGTAAATTTTGTACGGGGTTAAAAACTACACGGAACAAGCAACAATATGTTGGTAAAGCACTTTAGGAGCATGGTCATTATGGGATATTGATACTTAATAGCGTCCATTGATTTCCATGAGAATTCTATGACTGGTATGATGGTTTTGAGGCAGGGATATGACTTGGTTTCTTGGACCTTCCGATGTGAGGAAACCTTGCCAAGGGAGGGGTCATCCAAGGGGCTGTGTAACAAAGAAGGGGATGCTTGCAAAACTGGGAAGGTGTATGATTGCATGAAAAGGGGTGACCGGATTGTCCAAGGGACTATGTAGTAGAGAAGGGAAGGTTGGGGATGGATTTGTTTTGGTCATTAGCATTTCTAGATGGAACCATATGCACATTAGGAGTGTACCCTGGAACAATGAGTTGGTAACTGTTCACTGAGTAATCGAGTAACGCAGGATTGTAATGTTGGACATTGGATGCAACTTTGACTTTGAACTGGATTCTAGACTTCCTGGGAAGGAGGTGAATCCTGGTATTACTTTGAGGGTGGAGGTGCGAGCCTATGGATTCCTTGTTGTGGATGTAGATGTTGTATCCTTTTATTTTCTAATTACATAAAATGTGCATATGTATATGTGTATATTATTGTAAATAATTTATCAAGCTAGATTTATAAATTTCCATAGACAATATGGTTATTTGATGGTTGAGGAAAATGTGCATAAGTATATGTGGATGTTATTGTAAATGCCTTAATGAGTTGTGTTATAAATATCCAATAAGTGATATGATTGTCATATCTTTAGCAGTGGTTATTGTAAATACTGCAACGCGCCATGTTATAAATCTCCAGAGGTAGTGTGTTTTGTTTTCAACGGTGTTTTGGTTTATACGTGTCATTGAACACCGAGGACAATGTTATTGAAGGGGGAGGGTTTTGTAACAACCCTAGTTAAAAATTCATGTAAAAAATATAAGACCAAGGTCATGAGACATGTATTCCAAGTTGAATGGTGGGAAAAATATCCTAGTGGTTGTCACTTTCGGTTTATTCTGGCTAAGGAAATTGGCAAAGACAATGGAAAATGAAATGAGACATTATTTGGATTTTATCTATGAAAATAAAGGAAAATAGGAGAACAGGAAGGTAAAAAGTCACAAGTTTGCATCAAAGGGAAATTGAAGGAAAAATAATGGAAAATGAAGAAAATAGAGGCCTCAATGATAAAAATTCTCCTGAGGATGAGTTCATGGCTTTTGCTAGTCTTAGCTTGGATCTCTTTCTCTATTCTCTCTCATATTATTGCACACAGAGCTTTCTTGGATCATTCTTAGAGCACTTGGGATTTGGAGAAAGCAGGTCAAGGAAAAGCAGGAAAGTTCAAAGGAACAACAAGATTAACAACTACAATGGTTTTTCTTTGCAGGTATTGAGTTGCATGTATGATTTCTTTGCTAATTTGGCATGCATGATAAATGCATGTGGTTTCTTGGTAATGAGTTTTCATTGGCATGGGTGATCTCTTGGATTGAAAATGGCTTTTCGTAGCCTTGCCATTTCTTGGATAGTCATGGTGTTGTGGGTTTTCCCCCTTTTTTTTTTATGATGAGTGCTCATGTTCCTTATGGATGTGGGTTGAGTTATTAGTTCGTGGAGCCTTGGTTGGACAAATGATCTGGAAGCCCTGTAATAGCTTAGGCTGAGTTACTAGTCTTGGAGACTTTGTTGGACAAACACTTAGGAAGCCTGATGGCAGCTATGCGTTGAGTTACTAGTCCAAGAAGCCTTGGTTGGACAAACACTCTGGAGCTCGGTGACAGTTGTGGATTGAGTTAATAGTCCTAGAAGCCTTGATTGGAACAAACACTCTGGAGCCTTGGAAAACCTGGATAGAGACTAATTCGGTGATGGTTAGTGATGTCTGAACGTGAGGTGGAATCATTGGTTGAAGGTTGAATTGGTTTAGCCTTTGGAAGCCCTGATTTGGTTTTTTTGGTTTATTCCATGAGATCCCACATTCATGCTTGGAATATGGCATGGGGATGACTGGATGAAAGAATGTTTTGGTTCAATTCAGTCTATGGTCGAGTGGTACGTGGAAGTCCCTAACTTGGCTGGTATTCTCATATGTTAATAGGAGGTGTTTTCTATTGTGATTCATGTATATATGTATTGATTATGATGGTGATATTATGGTTGAGTTGTCATGGTTTATATGTTGGTTATATGATGTGTATTTTTTATGGCTCTTAACATGTTTGATGAATATGTGATTTGTTGTCAGATGCATGACTTAATATATGATATTGCATCTATTGTGAGAGGGCATTAGACATTCTTTATGATTCTCAGATAAGTATGAAACCCCTATGTTCATATGTGTATTTATGACTTGTAGATTTCATGTTCATGATATGTTTGACATAATGCTTGTCATGGCTAGGCCTTCTTAGGTAAAATTATTGTCTAAGATTTGTATGGAAGGCTTTTTCCTTATGTCATTCACGGTTATGGAAAGTTTCATTAAGTTCTGGGTGGAGGTTTGGATCCTAGCCTGAAAAGTGGCTTAAATTCTGTGGTTGCAGGCACAAAACTGGGTGAAAAAGACTGTAGTGGCTTCCTTTGTAGGCATCATGTGCGCAACTGGAGGGTTTCGGTCGAAATCAGGCAGTGTTGTGCCAACGTCTGGGATATCAGGGCACTGAATGAAGAGGTTTAATTTAGGGTCTAGGCACCCGGAAGGGTGGTTTATCCCTTAGGGGTACTGTAGCACCTAATAGGGAAGTCATTAAGGGTTTTGATTTCTTGATTCTACTTCCTTAAGGTGATCTAGGAGGTTGAATCATATCATAGTAACTCTTCAACCATGTTTTCCATGGTAGGCTGGTAACTTCGGTAAATGTGGGAGGAGGGTGTTAGAGAGTATGAGGGAAATACACCTTTATTTTACACCAACTTTATATAGAGAGAAAAAGTAATCAAAAGGAAAATAAAATTAATTTAATTTTTAGTATGTTGGTGATATATAATTCCTTCTCTACTTACCTAATGTGTAATTCATTTAGGATTAAAATGACATGTAATATTTAAATAAAAAATATATACATAACCAAAAGTTAGTGTCAACTGGGAGAAAGAACTTATCCTTGGGAAAAATGGTGCGCGCGGGAGGAAACGCGTTTAGGTCTTCTGCAGATTTTTCCTTTGCCGTCGCCGTCTACTCGTCTCTGGTCGATGAACCAGGTCCATTTTGTGCCGCCGACATCCGCACTGTGTGGTCCGATGATGCCGTTTCAAGCGCCGCTTTTGCCCACAATGCGTTGGTAAATGCTGAAATATGTTGGAGCGGGTCTGAGGGAGCCTCATCGCTTGCCCCTTGGAGCGGGGCCGGAACATCTCTCAGAAAGAATCCACAGGTATCGATTATACAATTTTTTGAGTCTCATTTCCCTTTGCTGGCTTTTCTCGGTTTTCACAGGGTGTTTCAGCACTCTACTCCTCTGAGGTCGGGGTCCATCTCTCCAAATCATCTGTCCCCTTCTCAATGTTCGGTAGAATCTATTTCATTCGTTGTTTTGTTGCCCTGGGGTTTTTGCCCAACCCGTGCCTTTGGGATACAGGGCAGAACACATGTCCCTCGGCCTCTTCTCGGCCCTATGTATCTGTTCGAATTAGATACGGGCCTCTCTGTCGTCTGCAGATCCGGGTCGGCTCATAAAGCCTATGGGCTTCAATCAGATTTGATTTCTGGGGAATATCAAAAGAACCCAGAACAGAAACGATCCCAAATTTTCATAAAGACGATAATAGGGAAAACCATTTGCAAGAATTTCTGGACAGGAATACTGATAAAAAATGTTAAGGAAGAAATTCAATATGATTCAGGCATCCCTTCAAACTTGCTATGCATGGTTCATGAAGGCAAAATTTTACAGGAGAACTTTACGCTAAAGCACTATGGTATTGGCAGAGATTCAACCATCACCTTAAGTTCAAGGCTGAGAGGAGGAAGCTCGAGTGCAGGTCCCAAAGGCTTTCAGGGAACACCTTCAAAACCATCAGGCTCATATCGTGATGTAGCAAAGGGGAAAGCCCCTACAAAGGGAAAAGAACCAGAAGCTTCCATTCCTTCTCCTGGGCAGTACATTGTGGATCAAACTCCAGAAATCCCATCCATCTCTTTGGATCTTCCAGAAGTAGAAGGAATCTTTTCAGATCTGGAAAATAAAGCAGTTATATGTAGGTTTAACGGTTTTTGGCCTAAAACCGAGGCTCTGTACCAATGGATTCACACAGTCTGGACGAAAGATTGCCAGATTCACCTTTGCTCAAAGGGTTTTTTCATAGTAACATTTCGTGAAATCGAAGAAAGGGATAATATTCTCAATGAGGGTCCATGGTTCTGGGGCAGTGCGGGGTTATTCGTCACACCATGGTTCTCAGAGTTTGACGCCAATACTATGGTGGTCTCAAGGATGCCAGTTTGGGTAAGGCTGCATAATTTACCTCTACATTTTTGGCACTTCAAATCTTTAACAGCTATAGGGAACTCCCTTGGAAGAATGTTAAAGATAGATACAGATAGACATTTAAAAGGAATTTTCACATTCGCTAGGATATGTGTTGAGGTAGACCTCAGCAAAGGTCTATTTGAAAGCATCTTCTTGACCTTTAACAAAGTGCAGTGGAAACAACCTTTGGACTATGAGAATACAACTTTCAGGTGCAGAGGTTGCCAACAAACAGGTCATCTGCTCAAAGCATGCCCCAGCAAGAGCAAGCCACAACAAAGGAAGTCCCGAGGTTGGCAGAATCTGAATGAAGTCTTAGAGAGGCGTACCGCTCAAAAAAAAGCCCCTTCGGGTTCAGAAGAGGTAGGAAAAGAGGCTGATGAGGATGATACCACCATAGAGGAAGTTGAAACAGAAAATCAGAAGGAAGATACAACAGTTAAGAAGGACTCATTGCCTCACACAAAGCAAGCCGAGATTCAGCAAGACAAAGCAGAGATGGAAAACGTGGATCAGAACATGGGAGGCAACAAACGGCAACATCAGTCAGACACCTCGGATTCAGACAAAGAATCTGGGAAGCTGAAAGAATCTTCCCAGCTAGTCATTTTTTCGACCGAGCCCACTCTGGGGGAGTGGCGCAAGGTCGAAAAGAAAAAAGGGCGGAAAACCTGATGCATGAGTTTTGTTCTTGCTGGGGCCTTTTTCCCCTTTCTTTATTCTCTCTCCTTTCTTCTCTTTCTCTCGCATTAGCTGCCTAACGCTGCTTAAGTGTGCGTATGCGCTGGGGCCTTGTGGCTGTTTTTCTGTATAATCGGCTAATGTAACTTTTTCTTTATTCCTTAATAAAAGTTACTGACTCTTTTATCTGGAAAAAAAAGTTAGTGTCAACTATAAATAAAATATTTCAATGTCCATATTAAATAACACAATTTTATATTAAGTCTATAGAGAGAAAAATAAAGTAATTAAAATTAAAATTTTCTTATAATTTCATTTTGGAAGGTGTGTAATTTATTTAATTCTTAATATGGATTTGATATATAGTATTTTAAAAATATTAATAACAAAAAAATTCAATATGTATGTTGAATAGTTTTTTTTAACATTAAATATGTATAGATATAGAAAGTGTGAGAGTTCTTATTCCATTAATAAGCTCTTTCTAATTCAAGGTATGAGGGAGATTTGTAATTTTACACACACACACACACATAGAGAGAGATGGTCATGTAATGTTAAATAATCCTTACATTAAAAAAATTAGAAATGATTAATAGAAAAAAGCAATATTGGTCATAAATAAAATACTTCAATTTACAAATTTAAATTACTTTTTAATATAATATGTAATTCCTTCACTACTTAATATGAAGTTAACAAATGACAAGTAAAAATAATATTATTGATCTTATGATTATTGAAAAAATTAGAGTGCTCATTGTTGCAGTTAAAAAGCTCGTAGTTGGATCTTGGGTCGTAAAGGTCGGTCCGCCTACTCGGTGTGCACCTGCCCTTACGTCCCTTTTGTCGGCGGCGTGCTCCTGGCCTTAATTGGCTGGGTCGCGGCTCCGGCGCTGTTACTTTGAAAATTAGAGTGTTATGATGTGTAGTTCATTCTACATTTAGTGGAGATGTAATATTTAAAACAAAAATGTATAAATAACCAAAAATTAGTGTCAACTATAAATAAAATATTTCAATGTCAACATTAAATAACATAATTTTAAATAGAGAAAAATTAACTAATTTAAATTTATTTTTTCTTATATTTTCACTTTGGAGATGTGTAATTAATTTAATTCTTAACATGGAGTTGATATATAATATTTAAAAAATAGTAATAACAAAAAGAAATTTAATGTGGATGATAAATTAAATATTTCAATATGCATGATGAGTAAAAGATTTTATCATCAAATATATATAGATATAGAAAGAGGGGGAGAGTTATTATTCCATTAATAACTTCTTTCTACTTCAAGATATAAGGGAGATTTGTAATTCCTTCAATGTTTAAAATGGAGTTGACATGTGACATTTTTAAGAAATATTAATAAAAAACATAATTCAATATGTGTGTTTAAGCCCGAAGAGTGGGAATACCGGAAGGACAGTGCTATGGGGTAAAATACACGAGATGAAAACTACCCTCGAAAGTCTTCCCAGGACTTCCGACAGACCGTAAGGTTATTTTCAAAAGGTACATGTTACACACATGTTCATCTATCTGACATATATTGACAGGATATGGAGAAAGGATCACCTTTGGTTCTTTCTAGATTCACTTGGGGATCTTCGTGCGGTAAGAAGAACTCCTCCTGACCGGCTCCAAGACGATTCCTGCACAAAAGAACGAAGCAAACCAATCACAGCATATACTTCTGACAATTAATGTAAGAATCCGTAACAAACATGTATAAATGTGTAACTTATCTATTCAACACAACAAGCATCAGAATGAACAAATAAATGCACAATATCACCGACACTTTGAGTAGTGGAACACAACCGCAGTCCTATATTCAAAAGAGTGATTACAACAACCCTGTTGAATTAGCCTTCCTTATCCCTTCTTCCTCTCTCTTTCTCCTTCTTTTAGCTATCTCCTTCAAGAATATGACAATATCACAACTACACCATGTACTATCCTTCTAAATGCTCTGACCATTGTGCAATGGCCCTCTCGTTGCTTAAATAGCAATCGAATTAGGGCTTCCCAACTCCACCTATAGTTCATTTGGGTAAAAACCATGAACCTACCTCATTTACCAGCTTTTTCCTATTTGCCTTTGTTTCTGGAATAGAATTTCTCCAAATATCTTGATTTTTGGAGTTTCCCTACTTTTCTTGCGCATTTTTAGGGAAATAATATCTAGATATTTAATGGCAGATTCGTTGGCATAACCACTTGAGCATCACTAAAGTTCACTAATGCTCCCCCTGGTCTAACAACATGAGTTAGCAGGTTGACTAACGCTCCTTTATGCTTGTAAACAAGCTTTATAAAGCAGGTTATCAGTGTACAGAGAGCGTTAGTGTGGATTTTGGGCCTGCAACTGTGGTCATTCTTTCAGTCATCTTGTCTTTCTCCTCTAAGTTGATTAGGAGGTCAATTTGTCCTATAATAGATGCCCCCTAAAGTATGAGATCAGAGGCAGAGACGATGGCTGAAATACTTTATGAAAATGCTGTAATTTCCTATCAAAAGCTTTGTAGAGAGAGAGAAGTTTCGGGTGATAAGGAAAAGCTGGTACAACAAAAGTACATATATATGAACTGCTAAAATCATGTCCTCAATCGGGCATTCCCATGCTCAGTAGCTATGTCAAAGTAACTTTCTCCTCAGAGATATAACAATGCTAGCCGCCAATATGGAATAGGGCATATCTAGTGTCATAATAGATTATCCTGGAATGGCTGTCTTCAAAGAACAATATCGCAGCTTGGGAGAGGAAACAAGGCTGAATGATGCAAGCCTCTACCCAAGGTCTTGATTCCTGCTTCACTGAACAACATAGATCGGTACATGTGATAAAATGAGTTGACATCGAACATGCGTGAAATCATCTGATTACCAGCCAATAATGGAGACTGTTAACAGATGTGAGGAAGGCCACTGATAATGGTGATGGTCTCCAAGATGCACGGTGCAAACTAGCAAGTGTGAAATATTTTTTGTAGTCGAACACTCGTAGAATCGCTTAACCAGGAGCCAATGATGAAAACTCATGATCAAGCACAAGGTAACCAGCCACTAATGTTTGCAAGCACCAAGGCACTGAATGTGTTTCTGGGTTATCTTCCTAGATAGAGTGTTGAATTCGATAGGAAGGAACCTGTCGAAAGGTAGGCAATGACGTGTCCTACATCAGTCGACACAAAATCGGACAAGGATGATTTTTTTTTTGAAGAATCTTTTGAGCTTTTGGGTCTAAAAAACAGAGGGCATGATGTAAGGATATGTAGGGTCAGTTGATCGAGGAAACAAGTAGGGACCCTTGAACAATAGAAGGCACGACAATGGTTTTAACCAGACAACACTAAACTCATGAACACTACAGAGTGTTTAAGATACGGAGATGCAATGGCATCAGGATATATAGGCTAAAAACCCATAGGTTGGTAGGGTTCATATTGAGAGGCTATCAAAATGACGGTTTATCTGAGGGAGTGCCATGTTCAAGCAAAATTTTGCTGCCAAACCACGCTTCAGGATACGGTTGTATTTCCACTTTTCCCCGCCTGTTTTTTAATGAGTCCAAACGGGTGAAATCATCGATCTTTTCATGTTTAGAGTGTTCGAAAATGATCACAAAAAGAACGACTCTTTGCCTTATCTGATTAGTTTAATGAGTCCAGACAGGCAAACTCATCGATTTTTTCATCTTTTAAGAGTCTGAAAAGTATCATAAAAAGAACAACTCTATATCTTGTCTGTGTATTTAAAGAGACTAGACAACTCGGTGATCTTTTCATCTTTAGAGAGTCTGAATAGATCGTAAAGAGAGACTCCATGGTGGTCCCTTTGTCATAGTTGTTAAACAGGTGTGACAAAAGGTTAATAGTATACTCGTATCAATTACTTTTACGTATTTAATCTACCCGACCCAAATAAAGAGAAACCTTTTTCAAATAGATGTCAACCTCATTTTGTTACGAGTACGAGGCAGCGGACTAAACTCGTGTTTTGTTGTGACATTTTAACGAGCTCAATAACAAAAACTCGGGATTTTTCATTTTTTAATGAGCTTGAAAAAAGTACCTGAAAGAATGTTCGAGTCATCTTTAGCATGTTTAACGAGTAGCAAGACACAGCTCGGGATTTTTTCAGTTTAAAGAGTGAGAAAAAAGTGCCTAAAAAGGATGCTCCATTGGTCTTTTTCAGTTTATGAGCTGGAACTAGATCAAAAAAGAGGTGCTAAGAGCATCGTTTGCATATGTTTAACAAGTGCAAAGGATGAAAAACTCTAGGATGTTTGTATTGTTTAAAGAGAAATAAAATATCCCAAAAAAATGCTTTATGGGTTGTGGTATATCTGTTTAACGAGCTCTACCACAAAAACTCGGAGGTGTTTATATTTTTTAAAGAGCGATAAAATGTCTCCAAAAGTGCTCTATTTATCGTTGCATAGATTTAACGAGTGCAAGGAGAAAAGCTCAGGGATGTTTATATTTTTTAAAGAGCAATAAAATATCCCTAATAGTGCTCTAGAAAGTCTTGCATGCAGCTTCTACTGCTCTTCATTCCCGAAGTACTTTCATCAAAAGCAGTAAAAAAGCAGTAATTCCTATTATCTGGGTTCATGCATGATAAAAAATCATGTAGAATGGACTATTCCTCTTTAGTGATTTAAAAAAAAAATCATGTCTCTCATAGTTATATAAAGAAATGCTTTGAGCTTTCACATGCATCATTTTCACTACTTTGAAGTTTGTTAGAGCTAGTTGAAGCTAAAGAGGAGCAGATTTTCCGCAGACCATTGCAGGAGATCCGGGCAACCATTCAATGTGCCGTCAGTCCCAGGTGAGAGCTAAAACCTTGCTCTATGCTTTATTAAACCTTTTTTTATCAGTTTTGTTGGTGGAAATTTGCAGATTTGAGGTGCCCTAGAGCCATGTTTGCGCACTAACGCCCTCCAGCAGGCCAGTAGGAAGCGTTAAACACTCTGTACGAGCCTTGGGAGGGAATTAATCCTCCCTGTGCAGCATTGGGAGGGGCGTTAAGGCAGTAGGGCACAATTGAAACCCTCATGCATGGATTTCTTAAGTGATTTTGCCCCATTTTAACTGATTTTAGGTTATTTTGTGCAGGTTTTGAGCTAAAATGACTCACCTATGGAGAGAACGGGCCCATGACAATGAGGAATTGCTGATGCAAAATAATCCAAATTGCATACTTGTATTGTGCTGCTGTGGTTTGTTGAAGTATGCAAGGCTAGAGCTGATGAAAGGATAGGAGGAGCTACTGAGATGGATCATACAACGTTGGGATGAACACGAGCAAGTGTTCAGGATTGGAGATCAAGAGCTGGCAATTGACCGGGATGACATTTACTTTTTCATTGGTTTGTCATGCTATGGGGCACATGCAAACCTTACCAGTGGCAAGTCAGATCCATGATCTACTTCAGAGCTGGTAGATATCTACTACATCCCTAGGAGTGGATTAGTCAACAACAGAGTCCCGATAGAGAGGATTCGATCTCAGTCTATGAGGGTAGTTTTATGGTTGATTGTGTGTTTGGCAGGGTCTAAAAGTCCCCACGTAGCAACAAAGGCCCAACTGTTGCTTGCCATTGACTGTGTCCAGCCCCAGATGTTCAATTGGTGTGAAGCAGTGCTTCGCCAGTTGAAGGCAGAATTGACAGCATACAAGACCCGTACCCAACACAGTTTCAGGTACGGTAATATCATAGTATCATTTATCCTTGAGAGGGTACCTGTCATGCGCCCACGGGTGAGCTTAGGTCCCTTTGATCCGAGGGAGCCGAGGCAGGGTCGCTGGTCATCACTTGATCCTCGCACAGGAGGAGGACCACTCCGGCACATCTTTGACGAAGACTTCTTCCAGTGGCTTCGTAGCTAGATCGTGATTGTTGATGACTATGCCTATGAAGGCATGGACTTTACCGGCGACCCAGACTTGATGCTACTGCCCGGGACCAACTGGGGTCCTCAAGGTGAGAATAATGTTGATAGTACTTAAGTATTTTTATACTTTTGAATGTATATGTAATGTTTCTTAATGATGAGATAAGCACTGACATGAAACTTTTATGCTTTAACATAGACATGGCGCTAATACGACCTGCAAGCCAACCTCGCTATGTGCGACGAGGCAGCCAACTATATGTTGGAGGGGGTGATGCCGAAAATCTCCGCGAGGTTTTGAGGAACCTAGAGGGTTTGACTATGGGTGTCCCTCCCCTTCCTATTAGGGAGATTCCGGCTCATATGCAGCGACACACCATTGGTGTACCTGAGCGGTTTCTGGTTCCTCTTCGAAGGGTAGCTAGAGCTAATTTAGCTTTTATGGAGCAATAGGCTCATTCTAGTAGGTGTTCTGGCGTAGCCATATGAGCGTTTATAGCCGAGCTTTGAGCCATTTGTACTTAACTCATCCAAGTTTTGGAATATTTTTGATGTAAAAAACTGGATTTCGATCTATATATATATATATACATATATTTTTGGTATTTTTGGTGGTGTAATTGTGTTTTAAAAATGTTTTTTGTGACAAATTTTTAACTTTAGTAAATGTTTTTACTTCTCATGCATGCTTATTATAACAAATGTGACAAATGCCAATATAATACATAGTTAGCTAACGAATCAGCAACAGTATTTAATTCTCGAGGAACATGCTCATATGTGATTGTGTCAAATCGGTGTTCCAAGAGGCGTACCCTTAGATAGTTATGTAACAAGGTTGGATTGTGGACGTGATAATGATTGATCAATTGCATAATGACTAGCTGGGAGTTTAACCTGACCACCAGATTGGAGATGCCCCTTGATGACGCTTCCGTGAGAAGTGAAATGACAGACATGTACTCAGCAATATTGTTGGTGGCAGTACCAAGAAAGACTCCCCCGGAGCAAAATAGTTCCGACTCGGGTGTATAGATGACCCAAGCAGTTGATGCAATGTGCCGTGTGCGATGACTGGCACCATCCACGTATCCTACGTATGCTAGGGGCAATGACGACATTGAAATTGCGAATAGAATGTATGAGACAAGTACTCCACTAAATAACAAAAACAATCCAATCACATCAAAAAGGGGATGCAAAACTTATGAATACATAAAATTACAAAGTACCTACCCAGCATGACACTAGGCAAAATAATTTTTCAGGTAGAACCCGTATGTGGGCTCCTTGAGTGGGTTTCCATCCCAATCCTATAGTTCATATGCCCCTGAGGGGAGGACTTTAGTTATGACATAGGGACCTAGCCAAATGGGTTGAAACGTGCATGCCTCCAAAATATTATCTTTTGGATGATAGAGTGATACAAAGTCACCCTCTTGGAAAGAAGAAAACCTAACCGCTTGTGCAAATCTGGCTTGTACCTGCTCCTTATGAGCTGTGAGTGCTAAATCAATAGCTCTACGGGTTTTATCTAGTTGTTTGAGGTATAGTAGGTGTTTTTCTTCGGCCGTGGGGCCAGGCATGGGTTCAACAACTATATCGAGGGAAGGAAGTGGCCACCCATTCCATTTTGTCTCGTTGTAAAGTTGGATCTCATGCGCCACAAATGACGAGTTAAATTCGGGCATTTACTCCTAAGACCAAACAAATTCTTCATGGAATTCCTCATGTAGGCAGGTGGAGTTTGCAATTTCCTCAAGACTACAATCTGCGCTTATTTGGGAGTCTTCCATGGTGCTTGTCGTGACGGAACCATTTATGGGTAATGACCTGGAAGTGTCGTCCATATTTTCATCCACCCCAAGATTTTGAATGCTTGTATAGGGTGGGGAAATGATTTCATTTGTGTCAGAGGATAGGACTTAAAGTGGCATCATGTCCGAATCAGATGTCGAACCCCAAATATTCCATTCCTTCCAATGTTGCTCTCCAAAACTCATGATTTCTCTAACAGCTTTGTCCATTGAGGGGAGTTGATCACATGGATCTAAAGGAAGAGTGGTTATGGGAAGGGGGTTGGTACTGTCGATGATAGCCAACTTGAGCGAAGATGTGGATGCTGATTGAATGCCTTGGTAGGCTGATTCAGCTGATGACAACGACATCTAGTCTCTGAATGTATCAAGGTCTGAAGGCACTGTTAGGATACAGGGATTAGTCAGTTCATGAGGAATTGATGAAAGCATGTTGACTGATCGTGGACCCTGCGGCGACGGAAGAGGAGAACAACCCATCAGGGAGGAATCCTTCAACAGACCGGTACCGATACTGACAAAACTGTCAGTTACACCTCCTACTAGGGGTACGTAGCCATTTGGTAATGGTGAATAATCAAAGGTGCAGAAAGACAACTGATCCACTATTACGATCTTTCCATCCAATGGAAATAGGATGATACAAAAGACAGTGGATACGACGGTCATCATGGCACATGTCCAACTACGACCTAGCAACAGATTATAGTTGAGTTTTCGGTCTACGACTTCTACATCCACCGTTACTGTTTTCCCAGCCAAAGTGATGGGAAAACTAGCTAAGTATCCTTTTGGGACAAAGGTGTGGCCGTTGGAAGCTTTAAGGGAGTTCGACAGCGGTGTGAGGGTTAGGCAACCCAAGGCGAGCCAACATGAAGCCGACATGACGCAGGTTAAAGCACCTTCGTCGATGACAATTCGATGTATACCTTTTCCTTTTGAAGTGATATGCACCTAAAATGCAAGCTGGTGGGAAAGGGGAGGTTTACACTTGTCCATGTCAAAAATGATAAGCATGGAATCTGCAGGGTCAATACCCCCGATAGCCAAAAGCAAAGCTTTCCTTTGGCTGGGGCATGTTTGTAATACTTCGAACGACGACATAGCTGACGACGCTTGCGCCAAATCCTCTACGATGTTGTAGTGTTGGGCAGAACGTGTAGATGTGTTGTGCATTGTACGTCGAAGTGCCCCCTTGGGGGGTCGAATTACAAGGTCCTCAACCGACCTTTCGATTCACAAATCATTGGGCAGTGATGGGTTTTGACACGTGGATGAGTCTGTTGCCGGAGCGCCCGGAGCTTCATATGATTTGGATCTAGTTGTTACTTCCACCGTTTCAAATGTGTAAATGGTAGAACTTCCTTCACCAGCTGAAGGTTGTTGTGAACCATCACTGCCCCCTGACATGGGTGGCATGTGGTTGGGAACGATATGTTGCTGCTGTTGATTAGGAAATGGATTTCTAAGGACCACAGGTGCCTTACCAGAATCTTTCTTGGCAAGGTAATGCATGCATTCTTGAAGACACAAACAACGCCAGGTTACGTGATCTTCAAGACAGAGTTTGTACAAATAGTTGGTGCCTTTATCCTTTTTCGTATCAGTAGGCGTAGAGACCTTCTTTTTGGGTTGGGCTACTTAGATGATTGCTCCTCAGAAGGAGCGGCCTTGTTCTGTTTCTTCTTGTTCTTGCTACTGGATTTCTGTGTAGACTTCACAGAGTTAATCGCAGTGGCAAGAAGAGCGGTCGTTTTGGTAGAGGGGTCCACTGCCAACTTGGCAACGGACTCACTAAGTTGTTTTACAGTGCTCGTGGAGGTTGCGTCGACGATCCCGTCGGCATGCACTCCAGGGTACTGAGTGGTGGGAGAATTGGGGTTACCGAGAGCATAGGGGATAATGTCATAGAGAGTGCCAGACTGCGAATAGATCAAATCTAAATGCTGGGCATGACATATGGATTGGTGCTCTATGACTGCACCACCTAGAGCGAAATCTCTAGCGATTTGTGGGAGTAACGACTTACAGAACCAGTTTGTTAAGAGAAAATCAGGGATACGGGCTTTGACTAACCTCTGCTTGTGTCTCCATTTATGGATATGATCGAAGATGTGGGTGGAGGTATCCTAATGAAATGAAGTGAGGAGTTCCGTCCCTATCTCATAATGGATAGGTAACTAAAAGTGCTTTAGAAACTCCATTGCTAAAGCATCAAAGGTATTCACTGACGCACATGGTAACTCAATATACCACTTTGCAGCATTGCCAGTGAGAGTGCGGGGAAAAAGATGCAACCGGACACTGTCATCCACCATGGAGTTAGAAACACACGATAGATGGTAGGTGATGATGTGAGTGCCTGGATCCTCCCCTTGTTTTCCATTGAACTTACGAATATCCGCCGGTATTTTATGCGGGATCGGAAGCCATTGTAGGTTATGGTAGATGGGGTCGTTAGTCAACTTGTATAAGTTGGGGATATCCAATGTTGCCAAAAAAGGAAAATTGTTCGGTGCCCCTGACTCAGACCATTGTGATGACGGATGACCTGAGGAGCTTTGCACTCCTCCCATCGTTTGGTTCCCCATGTTGTACATGGGCTGTGAGGTGTCACAGTTGCTTTACGGTATGGTGTTGTAAAGTGGATTACCATAAGGGTTTGATACTGGCGTATGAAGTTGCCCCCAATATAAGTAGTGCCCCCTTGACTCATCTAAGCTTGTGAGTAGGGTGCCCCCATGGTTTGGGTGGGAATCCCTTGTGGATTCCCAACCGACACTGAACTGACCATATGGCTTTGATTGACTGAGGGAAATTCATGTCAATTAGCGACTATCCATGCATGCCTGAGAACGGTGGGGGAACTGTGACATTCCCCGCCGCCATGTGCATGTTGGGAACCGTCCCAGATATATAAATCTAGGGGTTAGAACCATACATTGGCGGCCGACCTTGGTTTTGGTAAACTGGGACCGCGCCCATAGTGCCACATTGAGTGTTATATGGAGCACTGTATGTGGCACTAGTCGAAGGTATGCTTTGGAACTTGGCATCTGCTGGGTTCCGTTGATAGAGGGTGTTATGTGAGTTGCAGTACCTGGGACAAACGGGATTGCAGGGTTCCAGATTTCCAGTGTTGTGATGACCATCGACTAGGGAAGTGGAAGAGGACTCGCAGTGTCTCTAAAATTCCACAAACCTTGAGGTGTCGACTAAATAGATGGGAGATTTCCTCCCAGTGAAGAGTGAAGTACTGGTACGATAGGATCAATAACATGATCTGACAGATTTGTAAGAGGAGTGTTGAAATGAGGAAGAAATCCTTCTGAAAGAAATCCTCGGGCAAATCAGAATTGTCGGTCGTTTAGAATGATTCCGTGTGCGATAAGGGAGACTAATTCCTTGAAGATGAGGAATCCGAGTCCGTGGACCTCGGCAGATCCTCCACGGTGAGTGGAGGAAGTCGTAACAACCATCTAAATTGACGGTGAGGGTCGGATGTAGCCACAATGATTGGTAAATTTTATCAGATAAATTTTAAGGTGATATTATTTAAGTCTAAAAAATGATAGCACTCAGGTACCTAAAAAGAAAAGATACACTAAAAATGACAATCAGCAAACAAAGTGAAATCACCTTATCTGATAAACACTGATTAATGGAGATGAAACCCAGTTTCTCAATGAGTAACAGAGAAGGATGGCCAAATGTACGTTTACGGTTACTTTTGAGCTTCGCCCAAACCTCAGATTGAGGGGCCAAGTACTCTCGTGAAGACGAGCACCCTCCCAAAAAATGAAGACATAATAGGTCCGTCTGTTTGAGGTACCAGGACAGCTCGTCCCAGTCACCTTAGGTAAGTACCTAGAAGTATTGGCCACTAAAGATACCTCAAATCACAGACATTACCAGGGGGGACATAGTCATAGACAACACACTGTGTGGGCAGGATACCTGAGTCCCCGACTCAGTTCCGAAATCCCTGAAGGGACCCCCGTTACACAGAATGCCCAAAGGAGTTGTAAAGAAGGCGGGCTACCTTCAATTACAATCTGATGTTGTCTCGTATTTCGCTCTAGTGTGAGTGGAGTGGTCATGGTAATATGAGTGCAGAAGGATTTTTCACTCTTTAACGACACTAGTTTGATTTGCAACCTTGGGTAGTTGACTCACTCTCTTATCCGAAGGTCCCAACCTATCTAATGTTGGTTTGCTCTAAAAAAGAGTATATGATTGATTTTAGTGTAAATTTTAGTGTACTCTCTTATTTTTCTTCGAACGGGGTGTTGACGTATGAATATGATGAGACTCGACTCGATAAACCATGTAGAACTATGCTTTGAAAAAAAAAATCAATTTCTTATGCAAACAAGTCTTATTCTACACATGTATCATTTCACATATTCATGTATTCGCCAATGCATCTAAAGTCATTTCAACACTTTGCATAACTGAAAGTTCCTTTTCTCAATATTCCTTAACAACTATTGAGCCAAAACAAAGCAACCTACAACTATTTTGACAGAAGGAGATGTACAGTTTATTAGATTTTATTTCAACAAAAATTTCTTTTATGAGAGAAAAAATAAAGGATTTTCTTAAAAAATAAATTTTAAGACACCGAATTTGTTAGCATGATACTATTGCAGATCCTTATTTAGCCCTTGGGATAAGTTTCCCCCCCCTTTTGGTCCACAAGGTCTCTTGGAAAACATGGAAATGGGTCACTAACGCTCTGTCTATGTGTAAACAGAGATTTAGTTTGGCCACTAACGCTCCTTGTGCATAGTCAAATAGCTTTATAAAGCTCTGTTTAGACCAACAACCTGCATTAGTGAGGGAAAGAGCTCAAAAAGTGGGCTTTTGGGATCAGTTTCTGAAGAGAAAGCAACTTTGCAGGATGCAACAAACTAGATGGTGGATTAGAGAAGGATATGAAGAAGCGGGAAGCTCATATAAGAGAGAAGAGATTTGAGATGAGTCTGAATAACCGGGAACTAAATGTATAGTCGCCAGCGGAGTCGCCAGTTCTGCTATGGGGTAAAATGCATGAGATGAAAACCACCCTTGAAAGTCTTCCCGGGACTTCCGACAGACCGTAAGGTTATATGCAAAAAGTACCTGTTACACACATGTTCATCTATCTGACATATATTGACAGGATATGGAGAAAGGATCACCTTTGGTTCTTTCTAGATTCGCTTGGGGATCTCCGTGCGGTAAGAAGAACTCCTCCTGACTGGTTCCAAGATGATTCCTGCACAAAATAATGAAGCAAACCAATCACAGCATATACTTATGGCAATTAATGTAAGAACCCGTAACAAACATGTATAAATGTGTAACTTATCTACTCAACACAACAAGCATCAGAAAGAACAAATAAATGCACAATATCACCGACACTTCGAGTAGTGTAACACAACCACAGTCCTATATTCAGAAGAGTGATTATAGCAACCCTGTTGAATCAACCTTCCTTATCCCTTCTTCCTCTCTCTCTCCTTCTTTCAGCTAGCTCCTTCAAGAATATGACAATATCACAACAACACCATGTACTATACTATCCTTCTAAATGCTCTGACCATTATGCAATGGTCCTCTCGTTGCTTAAATAGCAATCAAATTAGGGCTTCCCAACTCCACCTGTAGTTCATTTGGGTAAAAACCATGAACCTGCCTCGTTTACTAGCTTTTTCCTATTTGCCTCTGTTTCCGGAATATAATTTCTCCAAATATCTTGATTTTTGGAGTTTCCCTGCTTTTTCTTGCACATTTTTAGGGAAATAATATCTAGATATTTAATGACAGATTCATTGGCATAACCACTTGAGCATCCCTAAAGTTCACTAACGCTCCCCCTGGTCTAACAACATGAGTTAGCAGGTTGACTAACGCTCTTTTATGCTTGTAAACAATATTTATAAAGTAGGTTATCAGTGTACAGAGAGTGTTAATGTGGATTCTGGGCCTGCAACTGTGGTCATTCTTTCAGTCATCTTGTCTTTCTCCTCTAAGTTGATTAGGAGGTCAATTTGTCCTATAATAGTCAGAACACCGTAACTTTTTCTTAAATGAATTTCTTAAAAGTGTTGGGATTGAGGGCTTCAGGCATTAGTTTGGTATCAAGTCACTCAAGGCATCAAACCATTTACAAAGGAAATCACTTGCAAAACCAAGTATTGAGGGACCCATTCTCTCTCCTTTGACATGAGAGGTGGTAGCATATTATTGGCCCGAGATGATGTCAACATGACATAATGTTGGACACATGGAAAACAATTTTGGTGTTTTTGGGTATCCAAAAGGCCCATATATTGGTGACACATGGACCTCTCACAAGGAGACACGTGGCATGGATGACATAAGCATGATGTCACCCTAGTAGTGAGCATACCTTGAAGGTTGGAAATCCCGTAACTATTTGTTAATTCTAAAACGAACATCGTGGTTGCTGGGAGCAGGGAACATTAGCAGAGAAAACCTGAAAGTTGGAACCCTCATAACCTTTTGTTAAAATGATTTTATGGAAGCATCAAGATAGGGATATTTGGGCCTTAGTGTCAGGATGTGGATTTTGGAATTAACGAAGACCAAAGGTGCAAAAGTTTATAAAGGAAAATAAGCTTTCAGAGGCTTTAGAAGTAGTGGCAACACATGTCATCCCAACAAGATTTTGATTGGCCAATGCATACAATGGGCGGTCCCACCTTGGCACATAATCCCAAAGGAGAAGGATGAAGGCTAAGAATAATCCCAAGTCATATTTTTGTGTGACAAAGGGGGAAAAAGGTTATAAAGGGAATTTATCCCCCACGGGCCAGCAAAGAGATCTAGCGTCCAGAGGCCTAGATGAAGGTCACAACATCTTTTCCTATGGTGGAAGAGTAGGATAGAGGGCCAAAAAAGAAATATCTGAAGGCATTTTGACAAATCTAGCAGCAGTGTTTGTTAAAATACCTTTGGGCCTATAGTAAAGTGCATTAGGGGCACATGCATGGTGTGACAAGTCGGCAACTTTTGGGCACTATGTGTTATATTTAGAATATACACCAACTTGGCTATTCACCAAAAGTTGGGTATGCAAGCATGGATGGGTTGACATTTGGTTAAGAGCATAGCACCTTTGAGCATGAGTATGATTCAACAACTTTGGGGAGAAGTTATCCATATTTGGCGGGTATGCCATAATTGGCCGTAACTATAGCTAGCTTAGCAAAACCCTAGGATATCCAAGTACATTTGTGAAGAATAGTTGGTCACTGGAATAATGGTGACTACAGAAACCCATGGGATGGGAACACTCATGTGCCCATCCTCGTGTTTAATGCGGAAACAATGAGTGAGTAAACGAAGCCTATTCCTAGTGATTAATGAAGTTGTTGTGTCTATGCATCAAATGTAATATCAAGTTGGAGAGCCATGCAGAAGTACACTCTGATAGTGTGAATGGCACAAAAATGGTTGACAGGGACAACATTGATCATTGTTTTTCAGTGAAACAAAACCCAAGATTGCAATTGAGCAAAGTGGGGGAAGCAACATTGTTTCCAATGAGCTGAGTGGAGAGTTCAGAGTGGGTGCACACTGCTAAGAAGAGTCTGAGAGTGTCTATGAAAAATTAGAGGGCCAAAAGCAGATAAATTTGTGTGAGAGTATATGTTGTTTTAGAGTGGACATAATGCAGTGAGGGAAGTATATTAGTGAATGTTGTTGAGCACAACATTGGGTTGCTGCAGAGTGAGCATAGGACAAAGAATGTTGTGGGACAAAGGTAAAGGTTAACAAAGAGCTGAAATCAAGCAGAGTGGATACCAAGTAGAAAGAACATAATTTCCTTATTGAGTGTGGATTGGATCTTGCATACAGGAAGTTCGTGCTTCCATCTCTAGTGGGTGTCTGAGGAAGGCTTGGGGGGTTGGTGCCTCCTACAAGTTGGTGATTGCAACAAATCCATGAAGTTGGTGCTTAAGATGGTGCTTTAGGTAAGTTGATCATGTGTCTACAAAATAAGGGGGCTGGTGTTTCCTGTGAGTGGTGGCTCACAAAAAATTTGATGTAATAGAGTAGAAGCTATTTTTTACATCAAATAACAAACAAGCTTTGATGTTTTTTTTTTCTCTCGGAAGGGTTTCCACGTTAAAATTTTGTGTCTCATTTGTTTGTTGCTCATGATGTGTATGCTTGTGTTGATTCATATGGTTCTTGGTATGATATGTTAATGGTTGCAGAGGCAGTGATTTCCATGTTTGAATGATAAACTTTAAATTGGCATAAAAGTTTTAAATTAGCCTTAATATTGATTCACCCCCCAGTATTAACATTGTTTCCAACAAATGGGTCGAATTAACCTACATGAAATATTCTAAAATATTTTTAATAGCATTCTAAAATCAAAGTTGAGATTTATATCTAAAGTAGTTATGCATTTTTTCCCTTTTAATTAAATTGATTAATTAAAAAAAATGGCATATGAAATGTGTTATGGATTTAGCCTATTTACATATTAGGCTATGGTATTGTAACAAATCCTATTTACAGATTAAAAATTTCCATAGATGAGAATGAATTTCCACCGTTAATAATATTGTTACATGCGTTTTTAAATTTCTATCTATCAGACCGAATAACCCTTGGCAATAGAAGTGTTCCTCTAAAGCCAACATTTGGATTTGATACCAAATGAAGAAATTAACTAGAGAGATATAAAATTACTGAGATAAAAATATTAAAAATATATCACATCAACAAAAAACATATTAAAAATATACACACAATAATTTCCTTCGGGAAACCCCAACTCCGGGGAAATTCCCACCCCAATGAAATTTCAGTAATCCTATGGCCAAAACCCTAGCCAAGCCGACCAAGTGAGCCTTCACCACTCACTTTCCCTGGCCTTATTACAATTAAGTCTTCCCAACCTTTTATAGGATACATTACATGCAATACCATGGGTACAGTATACCATGTGCCCAAAACCACCACATTTTAACCTTCTCAAATTTGACTATATACCTGAGTCAAGTTTACCTAACACCCCCCCTTAAAATGACTTGGGGTTCCTTGACTAAACCCATCCAACCTTGAAAAGTGAGTCAACCCAACCTCTTTCACTCTAGACCTTACCCCCCTCAAAGTTTATAGTGGGGATATGTTAACCATACATTCCCCCTATCACCTAGGTCTAACCCAAACTTTACCAGTGATTACACAGGGGTATGTATGCCTTATCAGGTCTTACAATAGAATGGCCATTTAGATATAATAAAATATTGTTAATTCATTAGAATAATTAAAAAAAAATTGTCAAATTTTTTTGGTTCATTGTTGCTCTCGTTTTTTCATCCCCTCACTTGATGCTTTCCTCTTCATATCTAGCTTCAGTGTAACCTTCACACGGTTCCCATCTCTGTAATTCAATCCTCAATGCATCCTGCTACCATCGTTCCAACATATACATGTGTTTCTCTTGAAGAAACGGAACACGTCCAGGGCATTGCCTCATCTAGTCTTGACATTTGCATGGTTCAACTTGATATTTGATCTTCGTCATATATTCCATTAATAGTTCCCTGCACAATATTCTGATGAATGCCTTAATCCTTGCTATGCTCCACTGCTGCTACATACTATCACCTCCATGCTAGGCAATGAATCCATTTTTCCTTCTACAATCCATGGATATTATTAGTTGATATAACAAAATACCGTAGAATTTGAATACAGGATAATAAATCCATCATCCGAACCATATAGAGTTGTGAGCTCATTGCTTTGTTGTGACACCGGATTTGTGAAATTGTAAAGGATGTAACCTATTTCATAGCCATGGCTTGTTATCAAATGTTGTACGAGTTTCTTTCATAGTGAGATCCACATCTTCTTATCTATCTTCTGATAGACTCAATATCACTTCCATTATTAAAGGATCCAATGTCTCAAACTAAATCAACAAAATCTTCATTGATAAAAAAAATTGTATTTACTATCATCAAGGGACGAACAATACACATCTGATTCAAACGAAAGGCAAGCCATGTAGGAAAAAGTATTTCAAATTCAATGTAATGCAAAGGGAACCTCAATCTCCTATACCCCTCTCAAAACTGTGATGGCACATGACGAGCTTGCATGGTCTAGTTCCCAACCTTTTAAAAAACCAATGGACAACTTAGCGACTACCACCCATGATGCTTCTCATGTTCTCCGGGAATTGACTGTATAGAAATTCGGCTTGTACAATTTCACCGAACACTTTCTTCATACTGAAAATGACCATATATATGACATCACAATCACGACTTCTGGTTTCTCCATGAAACTATGGATTAATTCCACTCTTCCTTGGTCATTCTCTTTGGGAAGGGCATGATAAATTTCCACGACACATTTTTCAATTGTAAAGTGATTCTCTTTCTTTGCATGGCACAAACGCCATACAACATCAATTCCACAATTAGGGATCACAAAGACTCCATTTTTTTATGAACTTGGGCTCTCTTGCAATGTCCAGATAATCCATGCCACCTTGAATGTAGGTAGAAACCACTAGCTCGTTCGTTCTCCAACGATGGTGCAGTGGCCCATCTTAGCATCTTTGGAACCTTATTCTTGTTGTGCACAATTGTTACACAACATTTTTTCACTGTCCCTCTACTCCCCGTTCCTTGATCCTAGAGGACCTCTACATTGAATCCTACATGCTTTCCCTTCATGAATAAACTCCCATTGTGTCCCTCTTCATGAGCAAAACAATTCCCTTTTGCACAATTTCCCCAAAATCTTCTTCTTTTTTCCAGTTTACGAGATTGACACTAATGGCCCTTGTCCTCCTCGCACCGATATGCAGGGATTAAAATTGTCCCTAGCACCAAGCAGAGCAACTGATCTTTGTTCCATTCACGTCGGTCCTCTTATGGAAAGTTTTTTAAATAAGGAGCCGAAGCTTCCAACTCTAGAAGCTTCGTAACAGAAGTTTGGTAAATGGTTTGGCTGGATGGGGTCGAGGACGTCAGTTTGGGCTCCTTTCCCTTATAAGTATGGAACTAACTCAAGAGATAAGACCTTCTCCCATGAGAAGAGGATCCATCTCCCATCCATTCATGCTATATAAACCTCCCTTTTTCCCAAGCACAAGCTAGTTTTAATGTTGGTGTGATAGTGCTAATTAAGTTTGAAGCAGCAAGCTATTCATAGTTGTAGCTCTCTAGTTGTGGGAGGGAGAAGTGTGAATTTGGTTTAGTGTGAAGCCTAAAGGGAAGAGCCTTAAAACTATCATTATTGAGGCCATCATGTAATGTTAGTAGAAGTGTGTGGGAATTGGTTTTGTCGGAGGAGAACGATAACATCAAGACAATGGTTGTAATCTCTTCTTAATTCAATATATATGCAACTATCGATTGATTTCATACATGATGTGTCATCTTACATGTTCATGGCTTAATGTTTCTTCACTTTTTAAGTAGGTTGAATTACAATTTGTCTATTATCACCGTTGTTTTTTGCTGTTTTTTACTTGTTTCAGCTGTTTGAAGAAGGAAACGAGAGATAGTTGGAGCGAGCAAGCAAGGGCATTGATCCAAATTGGATCCTAAAGAACTCCCTAAGTTTTCAGAAATCTGTAAAATTCATGCCAAAGTTTCAAAGAATTACAAAGGTCGAGCTTATCAGAAATATCCTCTAAACAGTTGCAATTTGTGAGCAATGTGTAGCAACAAGGACCCTTGGTCAAGCACGTAGACCGTTGGCCCATGGTAACGTGCGCTATCACGAATTGGCAAAATGGGAGGTCCTTTTGAGAAACGGGGAGGTTTATGATATGCGACTAGCGACAACTTGCTAATTGAATATTGCTGGGCAAACCCCTCAAATATGGAAAAGCCCCGAGCAACCCGGACCCAAAAACTCAAAAGCCGTAAGGATATCGCGTCGATTCCATCAAAGACGGGTCCCACACAAAAATCGGTAGGATATCAGAAGGGCTTCGAGCGGTAAGCAGTTTCAACTGAGTCCCGCCCGATGCCACAAATTGGGTGCCACGCATCCAACGGAAGAGGGAGAAAACTGCTAACATTAGACAGGTAAATGTCATGCTACTTACCCGCCCGATATGGACGGAGACCGTAGGATATGGAGGCTCCAAATTGACAACGAAAATGCAATACGACGGATGACCAGATTCAATGAGGTAAATAGGTTGAGTTGCATAAAGTTTGAATTCCAACATGAACGATGAGTTGGAAGAAGAATCATGTTCATGGGCAATCTGGGAGCTAAATAGAAATAATGACCGTTCAAACATTTCCAAGAGAACTGACACTCAGTTCATTATGAAACAGGTGGCCACTTCCCTGTGAAGCATTACACTGTGATGATGACGCATAACAGGGGAATTCAAATGGACAGAGGCAGAAGAACTAGAACCCTGGGAAGTGGAAATGAATAGTCCGAGAGCAAATTGGCTTTAAATCCACAAACTGACAGAGAAGAAGAAGAGTTAGTTAGACACAGAAAGTCGAGAGCAGAGAGAAGAAGTCGAGCTGACCTGCAGAGGAAAGGTAGCATCGAGAGAGATCTAGAGAGAGTCAGAGAGTTTGTGTAATTTAGAGAAGGCTTGAGAGGTTCAAGCAAACTCCGCTGTATATGCCTGTTGTGTATGAGTCTCAGATTGGGCTCATACTATTGTGACTAGTAGAGGTCATGTTTCAGTAAGGAGAGTCTGTGTAATTTAGAGAATTGGGGAATCCAAGTCCAGTCCTACTGATTTATATCTGTTAAGTGAGACTCAAATTGCGCTCACTATTGTAAAAATGCCACTTTGAAAACATAATAGAGAGGCCACCACTGAAGGTTGGACCAGGAGATGTAGCCCAGGAGCGTGGGGTGAACTCGTTATTAAACTTGTTGTGTTTACATGTTTTCCTGTTATGTTTTCTATAACTGCTTCAGTGTCTATGTATTTCACAATCCTATCGATCCGTTCATAAAGTAACATAGGCACATCCATGCACATGAGTTTGTAAGACCTTTAATTGTCTTGTCGTGGATAAATTCTAGATCAAGTGGTATCAAAGATCTAGGTTACTAAGGTTAGACAAGCTTGTGTTGGATTTTGTTGTTGAATGCTAACTAGATCAAAGCTTAAATTAGGAGGAGAGTTGGTTGAAGCTAACCCAAAAATTGGAAAAGTCTATCCAAAGGGGAAAATGTCAGAAGAAAACCCCTTGGAATCAAACTCCCAGTTCATGGATGGTTTCCTGACCATGAAAGCCATGGTAGAAGAAATGTATAGAGAATTTAAGAAGGGTAGAGATTCAAACTCCAACCAAGATAAAGGAGTAGAAGAATCTCTCCTCCATGACCACTCTAAAGGCAAAGGGAAAGAAGAAAAACTTCTGACACCTCCTAGTAGCCCTGAAAATAAAAAGAAAACATCTTTGATTAAATTAGATGTTAAATTTGATTTGTTGATATATGATGGAGAGTTGAATGCAGAGAAACTGGATAATTGGATTAGACATATTGATGTATATTGCAGAGTGTAGAGCATCAATTTAGACAAGAGTAAGATTCAACTGGCCAACCTACACCTTGGAGGCACTGCCTTGGTATGGTGGGAAGGCCGGACACAAGTTGACATGAAAAAGCATGGTAAAATTCTTTCTGTCTGGAGTGAATTTGTTTCTGCAATTAAAAAGCAATTCTATCTACTAGCCTATATGTAGCAAGCCATGATGAGCTGGCAAACTCTTCGCCAATTAAAAGGGAAAAGTGTACAAGGCTACACTCAAGAATTTAGGAAAAGAGCTTTGATTAAAGGAATTTCTTTAGACTCACCTGAAACTATGTTGAAGTATATAGGTGGTCTACACAACTACTTAAGGCACACTGTTCTCATGTTTAATCCCACTAGCATAGATGAGGTATCTGTTCAGGCTACACATCTAGAGGCTAGAGGTAAGAATGTGAACCCAAAAGTTGGGGGATCATCAAAACCCACTGCAAGAAAGAATAAGGAAAAGAGAAAACAAAAATGGAAAGAGAGGAAGACAAATACTATACAAAAGACCAAATCTTCATGCACTCACTGTAAGAAGGATGGGCATGATGATGAACACTACTGGATTCTGCATTCGGAGCTGAAACCCAAGAAGTACGATGCAAAAAAGAAGAAGATAGTTGCAGCTATTTAAAAATATTTGGGTTCAAACTCAGGGGATGAAACAATGATTGTAGTCATAGGTATAAAAGGTAAAAATTCTGAAGCATCTACTAGTAATTCTGCACAATCTCCTGATAATGAAGAAAATGAGAGGAAAAGACATGAGCTTTTTCATATTTGAGTTATTTCCAAGCATCAAAATATTGATACTTTGTTTGATAGTGGCTCACAAGTAAATTTAATTTCTAAAGAAAATGTAAAGAAGTTGGGATTACTAACCACACCTCATAAGAAACCATATCCATTAGGTTGGTTATGTGATAAAGCAAAGCTACAAGTGACTAGACAACATAAACTAAAGTTTTCTTTTGGGTCAGCATTTGTAGATGAGGTTGAGTTAGATAAAGTTCCTTTGGATATATGTGGAATTGTTTTAGGAAGTCCTTACTTGTATGATAGAAAAGCTATTTTCTATAGAGAAGAAAACAAGTATCAAATCGTTAAAGATGGAATCGAATATATTGTAAGAGCTCAGAAACTCAAGAATAATTATACTCTCATAAACTCAGGGCAGATGAAAAGAATTGTAAATTCATACAAACAATTTTTAGTGATGGTTGTAAAGGAAAAGAAACTTGATAAAACCAATGTATTTGAGGATTGTGATGCTAAACAACAAGCTGATTTAGAAAAAGTTGTCTTAGAATATGATATACTATTTCAAGAACCTAAAGGTCTACCACCCAAAAAGGAAATAGTACATGTTATTAATTTGCAGCAAGATGCTCCATTTCCTAACATTAGAATGTATAGGTTGTCTGCTTTAGGGAATGCAGAAATCAAGAAGCAGGTACAGGAGCTACTCAAGAAAGGGTTCATAAGACCTAGCACATTGCCATGTGGGTCTCCAATTGTCTTAGTGAGAAAGAAAGATGGCTCATGGAAAATGTGCAATGGTTACCGAGCACTGAATAAGATAACAATAAAAAATCATTATCCCCTTCCTCACATAGATGATCTACTAGATTAGTTGAAAGAAGTTGTTTATTTTTCCAAGTTGGACTTGCACAGTGGCTATATTCAGGTCACAGTTGTAGAGCAAGAAGCATGGAAGACTTCTTTCAAAACAAAGCAGGGATTGTATGAGTGGTTGGTTATGCCTTTTGGCTTAACTAATGCTCCTGCTACTTTCATGAGAGTAATGAATGATGTACTCAGACCTTTTATTGATGATTTTGTCATTGTATATTTAGATGACATTCTTATATTCAATAAAACATGGGAAGAACATTTAAAGCATGTCAAGCACACTCTAGATGTTTTCAAAAGAGAAAATATTTATGTTAAGCTCTCAAAATGTGAATTTGGAAAAACATCTTTGAATTATTTGGGTCATATTGTACGGGGTGGTGAATTGAAGATAGAGCCCTCTAAGGTTGCAGTCATTGTAAATTGGCCTAAACCCAAATCTGTTACAGAAGTTAGAAGCTTCCTAGGAGTAGCACAGTATTGGAGAAAGTTTATTTCTAACTTCTACTTAATTGCAGCTCCTTACATGCTTTAACAGGATTGAATAAGGTGTTTCAGTGGGGAGGCAAACAGCAAAAAGCCTTCAACACCTTGAAAGAAAAGATTAGTACAACACAAGTACTAGCACTGCCCAATCTTCAAAGACCATTTGAGATTGAAACAGATGCCAATGACTATGCCATGGGAGCAGTGTTGATGCAGCACGGTAAACCCATATGTTATCATTCTGAGACATTTAATTCTGTAGTAGTTAACTATCCCACATGTGATAAAGAATTGTATGCATTAGTATAGAGTGTATAAAAGTGGAAACATTACTTAATGGGCAAAGAGATAATTATACATACTGATCATCAACCACTTCAATATCTACACTCCCAAACTAAGTTGCAACAATCAAGATACTACAGATGGATGGGTTTTTAAAAACAGTTTCATTTAGTCATAAGATATAAAAAAGGCATACACATTAAAGTTGCAGATATGTTATCTAGACCAATTATAAATGCATCCACTATACTTAAGCATAATTCAATATTGCATGAGAGCTACATTGAACAATATGCTCAAGATATAGATTTTAAAGATGTATATGCAACTTTAAGTCAAGGAAAACGGGTAGAAGAATTGGATTATCATATTAGGGACCAACTCTTGTATCCTTGTGGGAAGCTATGCATTCCACAAACTAAAAGAGTAAAGATAATTCGAGAAGCACACACTTCTCTAATATAAGGTCACTTTGGTGTAAGTAAAATGGTTGCACAGCTGCAAAGATTTTGTTATTGGTCGAAAATGAATGAGACGGTTTCTAGATATGTAAGAGGGTGCACCATATGTGCTAAAAGCAAGCCCAGCAATAGAAAACTAGGCTTGTACATGTTATGTAACCAGCTCAAGAAAAAGATAGAAAAGATAGATCAACGCCTTAGAATTCATCCTCCTCGAGGGGGCAACCTCCTTTACATTACATAAATGAACAATTCTTGGATGATACAAATGAAAAGACCTCCTTTCTATATATAGGAGTCTAAGGGGTCATTATATTATGAGAAGCCCTACATAGCAAATAATAATGTAAGGGCACAATAATAACAATAGGGTTCTATGGGGCACAATAGTAACAATATGGGCACTACATGGGTACATCAATTTAATAAGGGGGTTGTACTAATAATAATAAGGGGTTACACTAGTAGTATAGGGGCCTAACATGCCCCTCTCCTTCAAAAATTGTTGTCCTCAATGCTTGAGTCGTTCTTGATGCTTATGTATAAACTTCTTGTCATCTGATGTGGAATCTTCAGTGGGTAAGTTCTTCCACTTGATGAGATACTCTGAAATTGATTGATTTCGTAGCTGTTGGGTTCTTGTTTTTGTGACTACTCCAGGTTCCAATATGATTTTTCCTTCCTCTTCAATTTCTGGCAATATTGTTTGAATTGGGATCTTTTGCAACTTTTGAATAAGTGGCCATACTTCTTCGTCCTTCTTCGATTCATCCCTTGCTTCGTTATCCAATCTGGTTGGGTAATAGAAATAGCATAAAACAATGCTTCCACATCCTCATCCTTGAAGAGTTTTCCCATTCGGTAAGGTCGCCATTTTTTAAGTGCATGTAGTATTGCCAACATTTCCTTCTCATAAATAGCTTGCTTGAGATGTAGCAGTAAAAATACCCAGTCACCTACATCAAACATTTTTCACTATGATGTTGATCTACCTGTTGTTTCATTCAATTTTGCACCAAAGTGGTGTTATCCTTTAAAAGTTGGAGAACTTGTTGTTGATGCTCGATGTGATCTTTCACTTCTTGAACCTTTTTCTTCTTGATATGTCCTTCTATCTTTAGAGTTTGAGGAGTGGTAATTTCTTCCAATCCTTTACAAGATATGGTCGGATTTCATTTCTTGATGCTCGATGTGATCTTTCACTTCTTGAACATTTTTCTTCTTGATATGTCCTTCTATCTTGATAGTTTGAGGAGTGGTAATTCCAACCAATGAATTACAAGATATGATTGGATTCATTTCTTCTTTCTCGATGTGATCCTTCACTTCTTGCACCTTTTTCTTTTTGATATGTCCTTCTATCTTGAGAGTTTGAGGAGTGGTAATTCTTGCCAATGCTTTACAAGAAATGGTCTACTTCATTTCTTCTTTCTCTGGGGTTTGGTCCTGGCGTATATCCTCTTCTTTTGATATTTCTTGATAATTTTCTTCCACCTCTTCATACTCTATGTAAAATAATTTCTTCTCAGCACACTTATGACCTTTAGTGCATTTGTTATCACAATTGTAACAAAGCCCTTTTTCTCTTTTTTCTTCCAATTGTTGTGGTGTAACCCTTGTAGGTTGTGGAAGGCTAGAAGAAACAACACTTCCATCTTTATAGTTGTGAGGGGAAGACTTCCTTGTTTCCATAATTTTACTTTCCACTATGTAACAGATCCCTTTTACTCTTTCGAATTGTTGTGGTGTTTCTCTAAAGAAGGTGTTGCTCTTTGAATCCTCATAATGTGCTATCATTTCCTCCGTGAAAATTGACCACGTAACAAGTTGCTTACGAGAACAAAGCCCTTTATACCATAAAAATTGATCCGGTTCTAAATATGAAGATGCAATACATACCTTTTGTAACAGCGGTACACCATGTAGATCAAAATATTGCTCCATCTGAAGTATCCAATTTACCGGATCCTTGCCATCAAACTTCCTCATCTTGCTTTTTATTAATTTTAGGAGCTCGATCTTGAAATGACTGTAACTCTTGACTTTTGGATCTTCAAGTTCTGAAATTGCAACCTACAGTAGCCCTCTGTGTCCTCTTTCCAATGCCACCAGTCTGATCCAAATTTGATTCTCCAAGGAAGAGTTATGTGAAATATCCCACAGTGACCTGATTAGAGACTAGTTCAGTAGAGAGAACTTGTACAACATGCCACATGTCACTGTTTCGATTTGTGGCTCTAAAAAATATATACAAGAAACTACAGTTAGTCCTATTTCTGTACTTTCTTATGAAATTTCAATCTGATGCTCAGAGAGAAAGCTATGATGATTTTCCCTAGGTCACCTATTTGGAATGTAATTCAGGAGTCTACAAAAAGACCAACTTCCTCATATCATATCTCCGCAAATATAGCGCAAACAACTCTGAAATTCAGACCTGAGGTTCAATGTGATTTCTTCTCAAATGGGTTTTTCTTATATTCTAAAACGTCACAGAAAAAAGGTTATAATGAAAATGCCACGATGACCTATTAGGAGCAGCAAAAACCTAGAATCCAAAGCTCTGATACCAAATGTTATGAAACCAACTCACAAAAAGATAGAAAAGATAGATGAACGCCTTAGAATTCAACCTCTTCGAGGGGGAAACCTCCTTTAAATTACATAAATGAACAATTATTTGATGATACAAATGAAAATACCTCCTTTCTATATATAGGAGTCTAAGGGGTCATAACATAATCAAAGCCGACATAAAAATAATAATGCAAGGGCATAATAATAACAATAGTGGGCTTCTATGGGGCACAATAGTAACAATATGGGCACTACATGGGTACATCAATATAATAAGGGGGTTGTACTAATAATAATAAAGGGTTACACTAGTAGTATAGGGGCCTAACATGCAAATCCAACAAAGTTAGGGAATTCCACATGCCACTTGACCATAGATTGGGCTAAACCAAATCTTTCTTTCATCCAATCACCCCCATGCGATATTCTAAGCATGAATGTGGGATCTCATGGAAATAACCAACCAAAATTAAACCAGGGATTCTAGAGGCCAAACCACCTCAACCCTCAACCAATGATCCACCTCACAGTCAGACATCACTAACAATCACCAGATCAGTCTCTACCCAAGTTATCCAGGGCTCTAAAGAATTTGTTCTAACCCGGCTCCACAACTACTAACTCAACCCACAACTGCTGTAAGGCTCCAGAGTGTTTTTCCAACCAAGGCTCCAGGACTAATAACTCAACCCACCAAGGGCTCCAACTCGTTTTTCCAACCAAGGCTTCCAGGCCTAGTAACTCAACCAAAGTTGTTCCAAGGCTTCTAGAGAGTTTGTCCAACCAAGGCTCCAGGAACTAATAGATCAACCCACAACCATAATGAACATGAGCACCAACCAGAAAAACAAATGGGAAAATCCACAACACCGTAGCTATCCAAGAAATGGCAAGGCTTAGGCAAAACCACTTTCAATCTAGGAAATCCTCCATGCCAATGACAAATCATGACCAAACAACCACATGCATATACCATGCATTCCCAAAATAGGAAGGAAATCATAGATGCAACTCGGTACCTGTAAAGAAAACTTGTTGTAAATGTTGATCCCGTTTTCCTCTTGTGCTTTCCAATTTTTCCTTTGCATTCTTTCTCCAAATCCAAAGTATGCCAAAATCCGTCAAGAGTGCTCCAAGAACTCTAAGTGTGCAAGAGCATAAGAGGGAGAATAGAAGAGAGATCCAAGCTAAAACTAAAAAAAATGTTTGAACTGGAAAAAGTCATGAACTAATCATCAAAATCCTTTTTACCATTAAGGCCTTTATTTTCTTTATTCTCCTCTATTTTCCTTCAATTTTCCTCACATGCAATTTTGTGACCTTTCACCTTCCTTTTGTCCTATTTTCCATTATTTTCATAAATAAAATGTCAATTAATGCCTCTTCATCTTTGCCATTGCCTCTTCTTCATAAGTGTGCTCTCTTATCCATGTCTGAATGTTGGATATCTGAATACCTTTTCTATAGACTTAATCCACTATGCAATATTGAAATTAAAAATTATTATTTATTATTGGGGTTTTTTGAGAACATATACGGATCCAAATCTATTGTTAAGCACCCATCTTGTTAACCTTGGGATACCAAATGCATTTCTCCACTGTGATTTCAAAGCTTATATTTGCATCTAGGTATTTTGGTAAAATACTTTTCTATAACTCTTTGAATACCCAATTATTTGAGTTGTATAAGGAATGAAATGAAAGTCAAGAAAGGAAATGAAACACACACATAGAGATAAATATAATAGAGATCACAATAATATAGTGAAAACCCAACTTCTATTAATAAATAAAATAATAGAATAATGTAGAACACAAACTGTCTAGAATGGTGGTAGCCATGTTTGAAGAGAGAGAGAGAGAGATGACAGCTACACACATTCACAAAGGCTATTACAAGAGGCTGAAAATGACATTTTACATAAAGAAAGAACCTTGCGGTACAAAACCCTAACCATAGAAGATGAAATACACATATATTTTCCAACTTCAAGGTCATTAGTTTGTACATAAACTTGATAGGGCATAATGTTTGCATACGATCTCCATTTGGGGCACACAATAGCTTGTTAGAAATAACTATTCAAGGACTACGAATTTTGACTAGGGATATGTCATACCATGGCAACCCCTAGCCCCATGAATTGCCAAAGAACATCAGTTGGGACCTTAAAAATGGCCTCAACATTTTGGGACCCAAAAACTATAAAAATATTTTTCCAAGAAGATATAGAACCATTAAGTCAATGGAAGAGTTGGATGGTCATCAATATCCACCTACACTAGTCCTCCTCCTTTAGGAATAAATTGTCTTAATTTCATAATATTCCCTCATGTTGACATGGCGAATGTTCACTATACCAACAAGGGGAACTAACCCAATCGAAAGCCCCAATTAGACCTACTTTTGTTTGGAATGGCTAGTTCCAATGGGTTTTAAGGGATCTCGTAAACTGTTAAATGCGTTGATAGATTGCTTCCGGGAGGAAGACTTCAATTAAATCAACAAAATAAAATAGCTAACCTCTATGTATTAAATCCTATCTACACTACTTCTAACTACTCTAATCTAGTTCTAGCTATCCTAATCTATCCTACAGGAGCATGATGAAAGAGAGGTTAAACATCATATATTAATCCCAAGTCTAAATGAATCAATTACAGGTTCACATAAGAACAAAGTTGCATCAATTCTAAATTTCAATCCAATCACTCATACAGGAATACACATTCCTTTTATGGAATTAAAGCTTGCAACTGATGTTTAACATAGTTTCAAATCAGGGACTGCTCATGAATTAACTATGATGAAGAATCACATTCAAACAACCAAAGCTAATCATAAACTGTAAGTCATCAATGGGCACAAACACAAATCACATTCATATTTATGCTCACAACAACATCCTGATTCTTAACATATAAAGAAGAGGAAAATCAATCTGAGAAAAGGCTCCTTCTCTGACCCAAACAATCTTCCTTACTCACAATAAACAAAAGTTGTTCTGCCAAATGAAAAAGCCCTGCTCTCACCTACGAAAGTAATATTTATGCCTTCAAGAACTAACCCCCCTGTCTCCCATGACATTTTCACTCCCCTCTCTTTTCACTACATGGATCAAAAAATGTATAGAGGAGAATGGTCGATGAGATTGTTGACACATCGAAGCCACCTTTGTTGGAGCGTCCTTCTTCCTGGGGAAATGAACAAGTGTCGAAGAAACAAAGAATGGTTGCGTATCATTTTGTTGCACCTGTGTGGAGTGGCTATTATTCCCTGTCGTTTCTTGGAGGAAACTAAAGATGCCATGCCCATCATCCCACATCTGACATGCTTTGAGGTGTTTCTGGAGGGAGTGACATCTTGATGGATCAGTGTTGTGCTTCCCTTTTGACACAAAACATGCCTTCATTATGCATTATGGCAGTTCATACCCCTTTCTGTAGGTTTCACTTTTGTAGTATCATCACTGGGGGTGCGGAGGTGTCATATAGACATACACCTTTATCTGCTACCAGATCCACTCGAACTCACCAGCATAAATAATTCATATTAGCCTTATGATTACAAACAAATGATAAAACACCTAAGAACATCTCTCGCCATCATTGAAAAATGATAAGGTGTAGTGAAATTAAAAGAGGGAGTGTGAAAGAAACGGCCCCTGGCTTAGCCAAAGTTATGCTGCAACGAGTCGCATTCGCACATCCCAACAGGACATCATATGCAACACCACCCCTATCAGATTTCTTTTGAAAACCCATACCATGACATCTTACCGAACACAGGAATACACGGAAAATATTGCATTTGACCACAAGGCCGGATTTCAAAATTAATATGCCCGGACGCATAGTTATCGGCGAGTCCACTTCATTGCTTTGGGCCTTAAGCATAAGCGCTAGACTTTGCTGATAACGATTTAGCAATGGGGAAGTCGAACCCAATAACATATATATTTTCCTTGATAAGTTCGGCGGGTCTGCCAATCACATATCATAATGTGCACAGGCCTAGGACTCTGCCGATTGCGATATGCGACTCAGCCCAACCCGATATATATATATGTTGTATTTAATAATGCGGCGAGTCTTCCATATCGCATTGCATTTTATAAATGATCTTAGGCTCCGCCGATATGCGATATGCGATATGCGATGGGGCTTCGGACCCGAAATGAATGTGTTATGTTTAATGTGATCAATGGGTCTGCCAGATCGTCATGCACTTTATATTCAATAAAGCCATCAAGTCTGGTGTATTATGGTAAGATTTATGTGTTTAATTTACATGCAATAAGTGAAAAGGGGAAATTGGGCATGGTTTTGAGGTATTTTCATTATAACGAGTTATAATGGGAATAAAGATGTGAAGGGAGGTTTTGAGGGGTTGGAAAAGTCCCGATGAGGATATGAATGAAGGGATAAGAAAGGATTATAGATGAATCATGCAGCAGGGATTTATAAAGGGGGCCTTAACCATTTAAAAAATGAATATTTTACTTGGCCAAGAGTTAAAATCCTTGGGATAAAACAAATCATTCGGAGGGGTGCAAGATCAACTTCTGGGGGATCCATTCAAAATTGCTTATAAGAACAAATTTTAATAGGGTGGTGGTTGTGGTCACAACAAAATGGCAAACCGCTGGGAGAACCAGTTATCTATATTTCCAAATGACCCTTGGATCAATAGAACATTAGGGTGTTAAAGATAAACTTGAAATGAAAATTGCATAGATGGACAAGCATGGGTTCCACTTCAACATTAGTTGCTTCAGGTGAGATAAAGACAAATAGCTTCTACTTACTCATAAGGCTTTGACAGACATTCTCCAATGGTCATATTATGGGGTTTATTGACCTTCCTTTACCTATTTTCTACTTTCAAGATCCTTTCAGGGCCATCACTAGCTTGTCAATACCTATTCAGGTGTGTACCTCAGCTCTTCATTACCCATCAAACTTGATGAAGATATGTTTATCTGCACTTTATATAGAAATTTTAGTGCTATACTTTCATATGATTGAATGGGGCGCAATCATGAATCATGCCATATTTTTAAACTATTGAAGCAAGGTTGGGGCTTGCTGTGTCAACCAGTACTCTGAGCCCAGTAACAGTCCTTACTCCAACCAGCTTCCCAAACAACTTGTCCTTCCAGATTGGCACAAGGACTCAACATTTCATTTTCTTTTAAATAATTCCTTCCAGTTTCAGGCACAAGGACTAGAGCACAATTGGATATGCCACAGGATATATGACAGTGGGCTTAGCCCATGAAATGAGGTTTACTTGTATATCGCAGGCATTGGAAAACTTAGTGTAGTGGATGAAACCAATGGAGAATGACTGCAAACCTTATGGACAAGCATAGGCTAGGTTTGAGTGGGATATATTTAAAAATGCAACGTTCCTCCATGCCAGTCTAGCTGTAGTTACAAATTTTTGTTTTATAAATATGCCCCTACATGCTTCAGATATCCAAGTTATCAATAGATCTCACCGAGTTCCTAAAAGACTCCACTCAGTGACTTCGATTTTGAATTCCACCGCTAATTTTTTTTTATTATTACTATTTTTGTAAGTTCTCATGGGCTCATTGAAAATTTGTTTGATTTCCCAGGTAACAATGGATTTAGGATCAGCAAATCCATCAATAGGTTAATGAGGGATGAAAAAGCCGAAGGGAGTGAATGAAGGCAATCTGAAGAGGTTTGAGAACGTGAAAACAAGGCTGGAAGACAGAAATCAGATGGCTACAAACGACTAAAATTGAAAACAACAGAAAAATAAACTTTGCGAAAAACAAGAATGCATAGGATGAAAATGCAGCTAAGCTAACAACAAAAAATAAAAGGAGTCCTAACCTACTCAGGAGTTAACCACCATGTGTGGCTACTGGAAGTATATTTTGAGGTGTTGGCCATTAACAGGGAGTTTTTCAGTTTCTCCCTGTAAAATTTTCAGTTTGTAAGTTCCCTGAACAATTTTTTCTTTAATTTGGAACGGGCCTAGCAATAAGTGCTGAAAATTTCACCTTTGGGCTTACTCAGCTTGCCCCAGTTTAGGACTAGCTCTCCGTTTCCTTGGGGATAATAGTCTAATGCGTGCCTTATACGGATTGGTTTATTGATAGAAAATCCAGTCGATTTTAGAGATGAAAGGTAAGAAGCATTATCAAATATGAGAGCATAAAGGATGCCTAACGTGTTGATAATAGATTTCTCCATAAAATATATTACCTCGTCCTCATTAACCTTCCGAAGCGAGATGGATTTGGTCCATCTAGTGAAGTGGTCAGTTACCATGAGTATATACTTACGCTCCTTTTCACCAATGAATGTATTTTTGAATGCCTTTTCGCAATGAAGGAATTCAAGGATTCAATTATCAAGGTGAACACCTACCAATTTGAGATGTTATCAGGTATGGATGGTCTAAAAATTAATTCAACATAAAATTTATTCTTGTTCAATGTAAGATTAGGAAAAAATTTTGCAGCCATACTAGCCATCCAATCAGCATCTTGGTTTTTCCCTTGATGTATGTGTGAAATATTAAAAGCATTAGAACTTTCAATTAAGCTCCATACCTCATGTTGGTACCTTACCAGGTGTGGCGAATTGTAGCGCATCCTTTTCCTTACCTGGTCCACAATTATCTACGAGTCACCAAAAACTTTAAGATTTTTCACTTTCATATCAATGGCCCTTTTGAGGCCCTGCAGCATGCCTTCACATTCTTCCGTGTTGTTGGTGCACGTGAACTCCAACCGGCTAGCCATCATATGTTGGTTCCCTTGGGTCAATGCGAATGTTTCCAACACCTACACCTCCAAGGCAGTTAGAGGCATCAAAATAGAGCGTCCAAAAAATAGAATCTAATGTCACATTCAATGAACTGCATCTTACGGAATTAGTTTGGTTTGGCTACTCGGATTGGTAGGAGGTTTTCAATTTCGCTCATTCATGGCTTTAGGAGCAGATCCCTTTGTTGTGTTAATTTTAGCAAATCAAAGTATGTTATATTAGCCCTAGATTTCTTAAGATCATCTACAATGTTGTAATCAATGTTATAAATAGGGTAGGGTAGAGTAAACATACCCGTTTTCTATTCTTAGGCGGGAGTTTACCATTTTGGGTCATCTTCATTGCAGCGGAGACCTATTCTCCTTCTCTGGATAGTTTGCAACTGGTGTACTCTTGGAATTGCCACTAGGTTTACCCTTCTCAACAGCGACCTTGGGAGTGGATGCTTTCAAAGGGCAAGTATCTTTCTTTGTTTGGTTTACAGGCTTCATGGTGCCTACAAGTGGCGCTTTGCTTCATGTGTGAATTTCTTTAGCGTTTATTTCTGTCGTGCTACCTCCTTCATCGTCATCGTTCTCATTAGTGTAGAAATCCCACAGTACATTGATTTGAGATTCTTCATCCGAGGGTTCTTCTACCTGGTACTCTTACTCGTCTTCTTGTTCTGGTTCAAGCTTCACTATAGGTTCTTCTTTGTTAAGGAGCGATCCAATAAGAGCTAGCTCTTTTGTGTTTAAAGTCCCTTCATTGGGTGGAACAGGCAGTGCAAGTGAACCATGATTGCCCTCTGTCTTCTTACAATAGAAATGTTTCAAGGGTCTTCTGCTACTATACTCTCCTCCACTCCCACTCGTACTATCTCCGGGAATCATTTTCATATCGATGACTGCATTTGTCAGCTTCTTAATGATCCAATGCAAACCTTCTACATCTGTGGTATCCTTTTCCTTGGCTTCAACCCCTTTGTTATCACTCCCATTACTCTTCTTGGATGCTTCAGAGGCTTTCTTTTCTCCAGTTGTAGGGTGCCATGCTGTGAGATTGAGCATTTCATTCTACACTTTTACTTCTTCATCGATAGCACCTTGTAAGGTCTGTGCATTACTCCTTTTGACCCACATCGCAGTAGGGATACGGAGAGTAGCAATGTAGAATTCTATGAGCGCCTCTTCTGTAGGTCTGGTGGTGGCTAGGATTCTGTTGAACAAGGCGTTGAATTGGATATTAAAAATCCTTAACCTTTTCTTTGGTATCCATTTTCAAACAGGATAGTTCTAGGACTAAGGCAATAGGGGTTTTGTCATCGCCATACTTGTCTAAAAAGGCCTATTGAAAGGCAGCCCACAAGGTGATCGATCCGGTTCTCAAGCTAAAGTACCACATGGAAGCTGCACTAGTCAGGATAAAGGGAATAGGTGATAGACTATATCTTCATCAGCTACCCCCAGCATGCGCCCGACCAAGAAGAATGAATTAATATGGTTTTTAGTGGTGTTTCCCTACTTAGGGTCGAATTTAGGTAGTACATTTTCTGCATTCTTGGGTAAGGGATGTTGCTGCCCAGGTATTGCCACGACATACTGAGCGAGCCAGGGTGGCAGTGCTCCCAGAGGAGGTGGGATTTGGTTTCCACCCGGTGGAAGAATATTAGCCATATCGAGGATTGGGATGTTCTGGTTGAGGGCTTCTTCGTTAGGATTTTCCAAATCATGCCAGGGATTGCCTTGAGACAGGGAATCCTCAAGGATTTCCTCCCAAGGAGAGTTGATACTCTGCAAAGAATCAAGCACAATATCTTCAAGAGAAGGGGTTGCAAACGTTTCGTTTATGTGATAGACCCTTGGCTTTCCTTTTGCTATCAGAGGTAATGACTGAAAGATAGGGAGCTGTGATAGAAAACAAGTGTAAGCCCGAGTAAACCTTCTGACTAGTTGTTCCTGAGTGACAGGATACTCCCACAGTGTCTCTTCTACAAAATGAGGCTTTTCCAAATGAGAGGAGGGGTCTTTTTGACCTTCACAATCCATGTATTAATCTTCTTAAATCCATGCATGGCACTTATAGATGAAATCTTGAAAAGTTGTGGAAGATGGTTCAGGCCCTCCTTCTGGTGCCAATTTGTTGACATCGCGAATGTTCACAATACCAACAAGGGGAACTAACCCGATCGCAAGCCCTAATTAGACCTACTTTTGTTTGGAATGGCTAGTTCCAATGGGTTTTAAGAGACCTCGTAAACTGTTAAATGCGTTGATAGATTGCTTCCAGGAGGAAGACTTCAATTAAATCAACAAAATAAAATAGCTAACCTCTATGTATTAAACCTTATCTACACTACTTCTAACTACTCTAATCTAGTTCTAGCTATCCTAATCTATCCTACAGCAGCATGATGAAAGAGAGGTTAAACATCATATATGAATCCCAAGTCTAAATGAATCAATTAATGGTTCACATAAGAACAAGGTTGCATCAATTGTAAATTGCAATCCAATCACTCATACAGGAATACACATTCCTTTTATGGAATTAAAGCTTGCAACTGATGTTTAACATAGTTTCAAATCAGGGACTACTCATGAATTAACTATGATGAAGAATCACATTCAAACAACCAAAGCTAATCATAAATTGTAAGTCATCAACAGGCACAAACAAAAATCACATTCATATTTATGCTCACAACAACATCCTGATTCTTAACATACAAAGAAGAGGAAAATCGATCTGAGAAAAGGCTCCTTCTCTGACCCAAACAATCTTCCTTACTCACAATAAACAAAAGATGTTCTGCCAAACAAAAATGCCCTGCTCTCATCTATGGAGGTAATATTTATGCCTTCAGGAATTGAACCCCCTGTCTCCCCTGACTTTTCCACTCCCATCTCTCTTCACTACATGGATCAAAAAACGTACAGAGGAGAATGGTTGATGGATTGTTGACACGTTGAAGCCACCTTTTCTAGAACATCCTTCTTCCTGGGGAAATGAACGATTGTCGATGAAACAAAGAATGGTTGCATATCATTTCGTTGCACCTATGTGGAGTGGCTATTATTCCTTGTCATTTCTTGGAGGAAACTGAAGATGTCATGCCCATCATCCCACATCTGGCATGCTTTGAGGTGTTTCTAGAGGGAGTGACGTCTTGATGGATCAGTGTTGTGCTTCCCTTTTGACACAAAATATGCCTTCATTTTGCATTATGGTGGTTCATACCCCTTTCTGCAGGTTTCACTTTTGTAGTATCGACATTGGGGGTGTAGAGGTGTCATCTAGACATACAACACTTTTATCTACTACCGGATCCACTCAGAGCAAAAATAATTCATATTAGCCTTATGATTACAAACAAATGATAAAAATACCCAATAACATATCTCGCCATCATTGAAAAATGATAAGGCGTAATGAATTAAAAGAGGGAGTGTGAAAGAAATGGCCCCTAGCTTAGCCGAAGTTATGCTACGACGAGTCGCAATCGCACATCCCAAGGGGACATCATATGCAACATCGCCCCTATCAGATTTCTTTTGAAAACCCAGACCATGACATCTTATCTAAAACACAAGAATACATAGAAAATACCGCATTTGACCACAACGCTGGATTCCAAAATTAATATGCCCGGACGCATAGTTATCGGCGAGTCTGCTTCATTGCTTTGGGCCTTAGGCATAAGCACTAGACTCTGCCGAGAGTGATTTAGCAATGGGGAAGGCAGACCTGATAACATATATATTCTGCTTGATAAGATCGACGGGTCCACCAAATCACATATCGCAATGTGTGGATTCCCAGGACTTCACCGATTGCGATATGAGACTCAGCCCAACCCGATATATATATATATATATGTTGTATTTAATAATGTGGCGGGTCCGCCATATTGCATTGCATTTATAAATGATCCCGGGCTCCGCCGATATGCGATATGCAATGGGGCTTCGGACTTGAAATGAATGTGTTATGTTTAATGGGATCAGCGAGTCCGCCATATCGTCGCGCACTTTATATTCAAGCCTTGGGACCTCGCCGATTGCGATATGCGAAATGCTCCGGACCTGGAAATATATGTTTTCCAGTCAATAAAGCCATCAAGTCCGATGTATTATCGTAAGAATTATGCGTTTAATTTGCATGCGATAAGCAAAAAGGGGAAATTGGGCATGGTTTCGAGGTATTTTCATTATAACGAGTTATAATGGGAATAAAGATGCGATGAGAGGTTTTGAGGGGTTGGAAAAGTCTCGATGAGGATATGAATGAAGGGCTAAGAAAGGATTATAGATGAATCATGCGGCAGGGATTTATAAAGGGGGCCTTAACCATTTAAAAATTGAAGATTTGACTTGGCCAAGAGTTAAAATCCTTGGGCTAAAACAAATTATTTGGAGGGGCGCAAGATTAACTTCTGGGGGACCCATTCAAAATTTCTTATCAAGGAAAACTTTAATAGGGTGGTGGTTGTGGTCACAACAAAAATGGTGAACCACTGGGAGAACTAGTTATCTCTATTTCCAAATGACCCTTGGATCAATAGAACATTAGGGTGTTAAAGATAAACTTGAAATGTAAACTGCATAGATGGACAGGCATGGGTTCCACTACAACATTAGTTGCTTCAGGTGGGATAAAGACAAATAGCTTCTACTTACTCATAAGGCTTTGACAGGCATTCTCCAATGGTCATATTATTGGGTTTATTGACCTTCCTTTACCTATTTTCTACTTTCAAGATCCTTTCAGGGCCATCACTAGCCTGTCAATACTTGTTCAAGTGTGTACCTCAACTCTTCATTGCCCATCAAACTTGATGAAGATATGTTTATCTACACTATATATAGAAATTTTAGTGCTATACTTTCATATGATTGAATGGGGCACAATCATGAATCATGCCATATTTTTAAACTGTTGAAGCAAGGTTGGGGCTTTCTATGTCAACCGATACTCTGAGCCCAGTAACAATCCTTACTCCAACCAACTTCCCAAACAACTTGTCCTTCCAGAGTGGCACAAGGACTCAACATTTCATTTTCTTTTAAACAAGTCCTTCTAGTTTCAGGCACAAGGACTAAAGCACAATTGGATATGCCACAAGATATATGAGAGTGGGCTTAACCCATGAAAGGAGGTTTACTTGTATATGGCAGGCATTAGAAAACTTAGTGTAATGGACGAAACCAATGGAGAATGATTGTAAACCTTATGGACAAGCATAGGCTAGGTCTAAGTGGGATTTATTTAAAAATGCAGCGTTCCTCCATGCCAGTCCAGCTGTAGTTACACATTTTTGTTTTATAAAGATGCCCCTACCTGTTTCAAATATCCAAGTTATCAATAGATTTCACCTAGCTCCCAACAAATGCCACTGAGTGACTTCGGTTTTAAATTCCACCGTTGATTTTTTTTTTTACGCTCTCATGACCTCATTGAAGTTTTTTTTGATTTGTAAGGTAATGATGCATTTAGGATCAGCAAATCCATCAACAGGTTAATGAGGGATGAAAAATCCAAAGGAAGTGAATGAAGGCAATCTGAAGATGTTTAAGAAGGTGAAAACAATGCTGGAAGACAGAAATCAGATGGCTACAAAAGACTAAAATTGCAAACAGCAGAAAAATAAACTTTGCAAAAAACGGGAATGGACGGGATGAAAATGCAACTAAGCTAACAACAAAAAATAAAAGGAGTCCTAACCTACTTAGGAGGTAACCACTGTGCGTGGCCACTGGAAGTATCTTTTGAGGTCTTGGCCATTAACAGGGAGTTTTTCAGTTTCTCCCTGTAAAATTTTTCAATCTGTAAGTTCCCTGACAAATGTTTTCTTTAATTTGGAACGAGCCCAGCCATAAGTGCTAAAACTTCGTGTGTTCACCTTTCGGCTTACTCAGCTTGCCCCAGTTTAGGACTAGCTCTCCGTTTACTTGGGGATAATAGTTTGATGCGTGCCTTATGTGGATTGGTTTATTGATAGAAAATCCAGTCGATTTTAGAGATGAAAGGTAAGAAGCCTTATCAAATATGAGAGTATAAAGGATGCCAAACCTGTTGATAATAGATTTCTCCATAAAAGATGTTACCTCGTCCTCATTAACCTTTCAAAGTGGGATGGCTTTGGTCCAGCTGCTGAAGTGGTTAGTTACCGTGAGTATATACTTACACTTCTTTTCACCAATGAATGTATTTTTGAATGCCTTTTCACAATGCAGGAATTCAGGGATTTGATTATCACCCTCGAACACCTGCCAATTTGAGATGTTATCAGGTACAGATGGTCTGAAAATTAATTCAACATAAAATTTATTCTTGTTCAATGTAAGATTAGGAAAAAATTTTGAAACCGTACCAGCCATCCGATCGGCATCTTGGTTTTGCCCTCAATGTATGTATGAAATATTAAAAGCATCAAAATTGTCAATTATGCTCCATACCTCATGTTGGTACCTTACCAGGTGTGGTGAATTGTAGCGCATCCTTTTCCTTACCTGGTCCACAATTATCTACGAGTCACCAAAAAATTTAAGATTTTTCACTTTCATATTAATGGCCCTTTTGAGGCCTTGCAGCACGCCTTCGCATTCTGCCATGTTGTTGGTGCACATGAACTCCAACTAGCTGGCCATCATATGTTGGTTCCCTTGTGGGTCAATGAGAACGTTTCCAGTGCCTACGCCTCCAAGGCAGTTAGAGGCATCAAAATAGAGCATCCAAAAAATAGAATCTAATGTTACATTCAATGAACTGCATCCTATGAAATTAGTCCTACCATCTACCATAATACAAGATGATTCATCAATTGGATCACGAGGGAGAGCTTCCAACTGCGTGTTTGTCACAATTTCTTTAACTGTTTCTGCCTGGAATTCTCCAAAACAGGTTTCGGTGGTACAAAGGTCGAAACTGTAATTCCCAAGGATGGAGTTAGTAAACATTACAAGTTCATTGGGGTTATTTAGTTCTGTCACCACATAATTCATGTATCTTTCTCGATCAACTCTCAGCATATCACCTTTTTCCCTCTAAGGCAACAAGAGATGGGACCAATCAGTTGAGAAATATCCATTTAGATTTTATGACCAGTCCCTACTGAGCAACATTCCATAAGTCTCGGGTATGTCGACTACCACTATATCAACGACTTGTGTGTATTGTGGTCTAGCAGCCATCCGAATCAACACATCCTTTAACTCCCCAAGTACTTTCACATTTGTTCTGTCCAATTGCATAATTTAGGTTCCAGTTCTCTAGGGTATTGCATGCAGTCTTTTAGCAACAACGTAAGGCATAACAGTGGATGAGGCACCTAAATCTACCAAGAAATTGTGTACATTCATGTTGAAGATTTCAAATGTGATAAGGAAAGGTGGAGTCATGGATTTTGATTTCCTCCCTATCATGGCTGCATTGACATCTTGGGGGTTTCGTTTCATTTTGGACAAAGTGGGTACTAATAGGTATGGATGCCGACTTCTTGGTTTGGCTACTCAGATTGGTAGGAGGTTTGCAATTTCGCTCATTCATAGCTTTCAGGAGCAGATCCCTTTGCTGCGTTAATTTTAGCAAATCGAATTATGTTATATTAGCCCTAGATTTCTTAAGATAATCTACAATTGTAATCAATGTTATTAACAGGGTAGGGCAGAGTAAACATACCAGTTTTGTTGTTCTTAGGTGGGAGTTTACCATTTTGGGTCATCTTCGTTGCAGCCAGAGACATATTCTCTTTCTCTGGATACTTCACGACTAGTGTACTCTTGGAATCGCCACTAGGTTTACCCTTCTCAATAGGGACCTTGGGAGTGGATGCTTTCAAAGGGCGAGTATCTTTCTTTGTCTGGTCTATAAGATTCATGGTGCCTGCAAGTGGCCCTTTGCTTCATGTGTGGATTTCATTAGTGTTTATTTCTATCGTGCTACCTCCTTCATCGTCATCATTCTCATTAGTTTAGAAATCCCATAGTACATTGATTTGAGATTCTTCATCCAAGGGTTCTTCTACCCGGTACTCTTCCTCGTCTTCTTGTTCTGGTTCGAGCTCCATTATAGGTTCTTCTTTGTTAAGGAGCGATCCAATAAGAGCCAACTCTTCCATGTTTAAAGTCCCTTCATTGGGTGGATCAAGAAATACAAGTGGACCATGACTGCCCTCTGTCTTCTTACGATAGAAAGGTTTGAAGGGTCTTCTGTTGTTATACTCTCCTCCACTCTTGCTCGTACTCTCTCCAGGATTCCTTTTCATATCGATGACTGCATTTGTTAGCTTCTTAATGATCCAATGCAAACCTTCTACATCTATGGTATCCTTTTCCTTGGCTTCAGCCCATTTGTTATCACTCCCATTACTCTTCTTGGATGCTTGAGAGGCTTTCTTTTCTCTAGTTGTAGGGTGGCATGCTGTGAGACTAAGCATTTCATTCTCAACTTTTACTTCTTCATCGATAACACCTTGTAATATCTGTGTGTTACTCCTTTTGACCCACATCGCAGTAGGGACAGGGAGAGCAGCAATGTAGAATTCCATGAGCACCTCTTCTGTAGGTCTGGCAGTGGCTGGGATTCTATTGAACAAGATGTTGAACCAGATATTAAAATCCTTAACCTTTTCTTTGGTTTCCATTTTCAAATGGGATAGTTCCTAGACTAAGGCAACAGGGGTATTGTCATCCCCATACTTGTCTAAAAAGGCATGTTGAAAGGGAACCCACGAGGTGATCTATCTCGTTCTCAAGCTAAAGTACCATGTGTAAGCTGCACTAGTCAGGGTAAAAGGGAATAGGCAACAGACTATATCTTCATCAGCTACCCCCAACATGTGCACAGCTAGGAAGAAGGAATTAATATGGTTTTCGTAGGTGTTTCCCTGCTCAGGGTCGAATTTAGGCAGTACTATTTTTGCATTCTTGGGTAAGGGATGTTGCTGCCCAGGTATCGCCACAACATCCTGAGCGAGCCAGGGCAGCAGTGCTCCCAGAGGAGGTGGGAGTTGGTTTCCACCCGGTGGAGGAATATTAGCCATATCGAGGATAGTGATGTTCTGGTTGAGAGCTTCTTTGTTAGGATTTTCCAAATCAGGTCAGGGATTGCCTTCAGACGAGGAATCCTTCGGGATTTCTTCCCAAGGAGAGTTGATACTCTGCAAAGAATCAAGCACAATATCTTCAAGAGAAGGGCCTGCAAATGTTTCTTCATTTATGTGAGACCCTTGTCTTTCCTTTTTCTATCAGAGGTAATGATTGAAAGATAGGGAGCTGTGATAGGGAACAAGCATAATCCTGAGTAAGTCTTCTGACTGGTTGTTCCTGAGTGACAGGATACTCCCACAGTGTCTCTTCTTCGAAATGAGGCTTTTCCAAATGAGAGGAGGGTTCTTTTTGACCTTCAAAATCCATGTATTAATCTTCTTGAATCCATGCATGGTACTTACATATGAATTCTTGAAAAGCTATGGACAGCAGTTTAGGTCCTCCTTCTAGCGCCAATTTGTTGACATGGCTAATTTTTTCTATATCAGCAAGGGGAACTAACCTGATCACAAGCCCTAATAAGACCTAGTTTCGTTTGGAATGGCTAGTTCCAACGGGTTTTAAGGGACCTCGTAAATTGTTAAATGTGTTGATAGATTGCTTCTAGGAGGAAGATTTCAATTAAATCAACAAAATAAAACAACTAACCTCTATGCATTAAATCCTATCTACACTACTTCTAACTACTCTAATCTAGTTCTAGCTATCCTAATCTATCCTGCAAGAGCATGACAAAAGAGAGGTTAAACATAATATTTGAATCCCAAGTCTAAATGAATCAATTAATGGTTCACATAAGAACAAGGCTGCATCAATTCTAAATTGCAACCCAATCATTCATACAGGAATACACATTCATTTTATGGAATTAAAGCTTGCAACTAATGTTTAACATAGTTTCAAATCAGGGATTTCTCATGAATTAACTATGATGAAGAATAATATTCAAACAACCAAAGATAATAATAAATTGTAAGTCATCAATGGGCACAAACACAAATCACATTCATATTTATGCTCACAACAACATCCTAATTCTTAACATATAAAGCAAAGGAAAATCAATCTGAGAAAAGGCTTCTTCTCTGACCCAAACAATCTTCCTTACTCACAATAAAAAAAAGTTGTTCTACCAAATGAAAAAGCCCTACTGTCATCTACAAAGGTAATATTTATGCCTTCAGGAACTGAACCCCCTATCTCCCCTGACTTTTCCACTCCCCTCTCTTTTCACTACATGGATAAAAAAATGTACAGAGAACGGTTTATGAGATTGTTGACATGTCGAAGCCACCTTTGTTGGAGTGTCCTTCCTAGGGAAATGAACAGGTGTCAATGAAACAGAGAATGGTTGCGTATCATTTCATTACACCTGTGTGGAGTGGCTCTTATTCCCTGTCATTTCTTGGAGGAAACTGAAGATGTCGTGCACATCATCCCACATCTGGCATGCTTTGAGGTGTTTCTAGAGGGAGTGACATCTTGATGGATCAATGTTGTGCTTCCCTTTTGACACAGAACATGCTTTCATTATGCATTATGGCGGTTCATACCCCTTTTTGTAGGTTTCGCTTTTGTAGTATCAACACTGGGGGTGCAGAGGTGTCATCTAGATATATAGCACCTTTATCTGCTACTAGATCCACTTGAACTCACCTGCAGAAATAATTCATATTAGCCTTATGATTATGAAAAAATGATAAAAACACCCAAGAACATCCCTCGCCATCATTGAAAAATGATAATGCATAATGAAATTAAAAGAGCAAGTGTGAAAGAAACGGCCCCTGGCTCAACCGAAGTTGCGCTGCGACGAGTCGCAATCGCACATCACAACGGGACATCATATGCAACACCACCCCTGTCAAATTTCTTTTGAAAACCCAAACCGTGACATCTTACCGAAAACATAGGAATACATGGAAAATACTACATTTGACCATAAGGCCGAATTTCAAAATTAATACGCCTAGATGCACAGTTATCGGCGAGTTCGCTTCATTGCTTTGAGCCTTAGGCATAAGCGCTAGACTCCACCAATAGCGATTTAGCGATGGGAAAGGGGACCCGATAACATATATATTCTGCTTGATAAGATCGGCGGGTCCGCCAAATCGTATATCGCAATATGCGCAGGCCCAGGACTCCACCGATTGCGATATGCAACTCAGCCCGACCCAATATATATATATATATATATATATATATATATATATATATATATATATATATATATATATATATATATATATATATATATATATATATTATATGTTGTATTTAATAACGCAGCAGGTCCGCCATATCAAATTGTGTTTTATAAATGATCTCGGGCTCCGTCGATATGCAATATGCGATGGGGCTTCAAACCTAAAATTAATGTGTTATTTTTAATGGGATTGACGGGTCCGCCATATCGCCATGCACTTTATGTTCAAGCCTTGGGACCCCACTGATTGCGATATGCAAAATGATACAGACCCGAAAATATATGTATTCTGGTCAATAAAGTCGTCAAGTCCGGTGTATTATGGTAAGCATTATGTGTTTAATTTGCATGCAATAAGCGAAAAGGGGAAATTGGGCATGGTTTAAAGTATTTTCATTATAACGAGTTACAATGGGAATAAAGATGCGATGGGAGGTTTTGAGGGGTTGGAAAATTCCCGATGAGGATATGAATGAAGGGCTAAGAAAGGATTATAGATGAATCATGTGGCAAGGATTTATAAAGGGGTCTTAACCATTTAAAAATTGAAGATTTGACTTGGCCAAGAGTTAAAATCCTTGGGATAAAATAGATCATTCAGAGGGGTGCAAGATCAACTTCTGGGGACCCATTCAAAATTTCTTATCAGGGCAAATTTTAATAGGGTGGTGGTTGTGGTCACACCACCTCATTAGATGGGGAAACTTCTGGTGAATTTGGCCCCTGGTGAGCCACCTGCCTTTGTAAAGAAGAGGGCCTACTTTGACAACCTAGTGGCATTATATGTGTTGATGGCGTGTATCATTTGTCTTGATGTCCGTGATCTAAAAAACTATATCCTTGTAACAACCCTGGTTAAAAATTCATGTAAAATTATATAAGACCACAGTCATGGGACACACATTCCAAGCTGAATGGTAAGAAAAACATCCTAGTGGGTGCTCATTCGGTTTATTATAGCTAAAGGAAATTGGCTAAGGCAATGGCTAAGGCTTTGGAAAGGCAAAATGGCATTTTTGGCACATTTATTTATGAAAATAATGGAAATTAGGAGAAAAGGAAGGTGAAAGGTCACAGGTTGCATGTGAGGAGGAAAATGAAGGAAATTAATGGAAAATGAATAAAATAGAGGCCTCATTGATAAAAAGGCTTCTGAGGATCAGTTGGAAAGCTTGGTCAGTTCACTTTTGGAGCTCTCTCTCTATTCTCTCTCTCCCATTCTTGTACACTTAGAGTTTTCTTGGAGAACTCTTGGAGGGTGTGGAATATGTGGAGTTTTGGAGCAAGAAGGAAAAGGAAGAGCAAGAAAGCACAAAAGGACATTGGGATCAACAACTACATCAGGTTTTGCTTGTAGGTACCAAGTTGCATGTATGTTTTCCTCAGTAGTTTTGGCATGCATGGCATATGCATGTGGTTTATTGGTCATGATATGTCACTGGCATGGAAGATTGCCTAGATTGATAGTGGATTTACATAGCCTTTCCATTTCCTGGATAAACATGGTGTTGGGGGTTCATTTCTTTTTTTTTTTTTTTTCAGTTTGGTTCTCATGTTTCCTTAGCTTGGGTTGAGTTACTAGTTCCTGGAGCCTTGGTTGGACAAATGCTTTGGAGCCCTGTAACAACTTGGGTTGAGTTACTAGTCCTGGAGCCTTGGTTGGACAAATGCTCTAGAGCCCTTGGTGGGTTGAGTTACTAGTCTTGGAGTCTTGGTTGGACAAACGCTCTGGAGCTCGGTATAAGATGTGGGTTGAGTCACTAGTCATCGAGCTGTGGTTGGAAAAAATGCTCTGGAGCCCTGGAAGGTTTGGGTAGAGACCAATCTAGTGATGGTTCTTGTGATGTCCAACTGTGAGTTGGAATCACTATTTGATGGGTTGAGGTGGTTTTCCTATGGAAGCCCTAGATGGTTTCGGTTAATATGTTTACAAGATCTCACATTCATGCTTGGAATATGGCACACAGGTGACTAGCTGAAAGAAATATTTGGTTCAACAATGTCTACGGTCGGGTGGTATATGGAAGTCCCAAACCTGGTATAATTTGCTTATGTTTAATAAAAGCTAAGTTCTCTTTTCTTTCTACTAATTTATATGTGGATTTAATGGTTGTTATCTCATTGTTATTTTCATGGTTGTATGATGGTCATAAGCATGGTTAATTGATTGTTTCATGTCATGGTTATTTCGTGTATTTACTTGTAATTGTTAAAATTATGGATGCAATACATAATTGATGTCATAACAATTCAAGGGAGAAGCTAGTGATCCTTCTTATCATGTCTCATAAGAGTTTCCAGTCATTCATGCTATGTCTTCTATCCTAGACCTGTAGATTGGATTGATGCCAAGTGTTTGACATAATGTCAATCCTGGTTGGAGATGGTCAAGCCTAGTCCTGGAGTTAGGTGTTGGTTTATTAGTCTTCTCATCATGTGTTTAATGGATTCTGGAAGTTACAACAAGTTTTGGGCAATGGTCGGAACTCTAGGCTTGAAAAGTGCCTTAAATCTCGTGAACTCTAGCACATGTCTATTGGAAATAATCCCTGGATGTAGACATGTAGGCTTGTGGGAGTGTTCAGATCTCTTTGGACGTTGGGATTCCCATAGTAAGGAAGCATCCAAAGGTTTAATAACTTAAAAAATCAGTAGGGTTGATGGGCTGGTTAGCAGAAAGGTTGGGATGGTTCTTAAGAGTCCTATTGCTGATGTTTAAGGTATGTATTATGTGTTTCCATCGGTTCCACTTCCTTAACGTGACTTAGGAGGTCGAATCATATCATAGTAACTTATTGTCACATGTTTACACTGGTTGGCCAATTACTTGGGTAAATGTGGGAGTAGGGCATTACATAGTGGTATCATAGCATGGTTTATTGCTCAAATTGGATGGGTAGTGTGTTGGTCATGCATTAATGTATGTTACATATGTGTTCCTTATGCTTGTAGTCCATGTGCGTGTTGCATTTGCATGGTGTTGATCATGGTTGTAGTGAGGCCGCCATGTAGAAGTTGATGATGTTGTTGTTGGGATGTGTTAGTCATGAATGCATGCTAGTTGTATATGCATTTGTTACACATGTCAATGTCTATATGTTGTTATGCATGCATTGTCATGGTAAAGGTTATTGTGCATGAAGTCACTGTATGCAATTAGGTCATCATGACGTTGTCAGTTTTTATGATGTTGATGTGTTGGTTGAGATAGAGGAGGAGATGTAGATCATCAAAGTGAAGTTGTGGCATTGGACCTCGAGCTAAGAGAATATTGTTATACATGTATTGTATATTTGGCATGCATGTATGTTAGTGAATGGATTGTTATATGTATTAGGGTTATAAGCATGTTTGTCATTCTATTATTGTTATGGTTACATGTATGATAAATTCTAGTTGATCAATGTAGTCATATACACATGTCAGATTTTCATGAATGATAGTAACCTATGGTTATATGCATTGCTATTGTTGTTTTGTGTTAGATAACTTGATGATTAGGTTATATGTTATTGATGATCATGATATATAACTTTTTGTTGCTATATGATAGTAACTTAATAATTAGGGTTATTACATTAAGATCTTGCTGTTATATGTATCATACTAAGTTGGATTCGTCTATGTAAACGATTAAGGTTATGACATTCAGGTATGAGTTAATATGTTGCGATATTATGTCATACTAATGTACACTGACTATGCAGATATGATTATTATGTATGAATGATATTTGTTTATGAGTTTATGATGTCAACATGTTAGTTAGTGACTATTATGGATATCATGATCTTATATGTGTTTGAGCTAATGTGTTGTGAAGTTATATCGTGTTATGTAACCAGCTCACAAAATAGAAGAAAAGATAGATCAACGACTCCCAAATCAGCCTCTTCGAGGGGGCAACCTCCTTCACATTACACAAATGAATAATTCTTGAATGATACAAATGGCAAAACCTACTTTCTATAAATAAGAGTCTAAGGGGTCACAATATAACCAAAGCCAACATAACAATAATAATATAAGGGCATAACAATAACAATAGTGGGCTTCTATGGGGCACACTAATAACAATATAGGGATAATAAGGGCACAACAATAACAATAAGGGATAAAATGACAATAGTAATGGGGGGATCACTAGTATTATAGGGACCTAACATGCCCCTCTCCTTCAAAAAAGTGTTGTCCTCAATGCTTGAGTAGTTCTGTATGCTTTTGTATAAAATTATCACCCTCCGATGTGGAATCTTCAGCGGGTAAGTTCTTCCACTTGATGAGATACTCTGAAATTGATCGATTTTGTAGCTATCGAGTTATTGCTTCTATTACTACTTCAAGTTCCAATATGATTTTTCATTCCTCGTCAAGTTCTAGAAATATTGTTTGCACTAGGATTTTGTCACCTATAACTTTCTTTAAGCATGAAACATGGAAAACTAGGTGCAGTCGAGAAGTTGTAAGAAGCTCCAATTTGTATGCCATAGTACCAATCTTTTGCAACACCTTGTACATACCATAATACTTTGGTGATAATTTATTATCCTTCTTAGCTCTCTTGAGGGACATTTGTTTATATGGTTATAGCCATAGGAATACCCAGTCACCTACATCAAAACTTCTTTCATTGCGATGTTGATATGCCTGTTGCTTCAGTCTATTCTACACCAAAGTGAGGTTATCGTTTGAGAATTAGCAAACTTGTCATTGATGCTCGATGTGATCTTGCACTACTTGAACCTTATAATTTTCTCTTAAATATGATGTGATAGACGGTGAATGATACCCATAAAGTACCATAAATGGGGTCATTTTTTCTGCAGTATGGAAGGAAGTGTTATACCACCATTCAACCAGAGGCAACCGTTTGAACCATTGTGTCCGTTTATTAGATACAAAGTGATGAAGGTATCCTTCCAAATATTTTTTTTACTATCTAAGTTTTCCCATTAGATTGAGGATGATAAGATGAGCTATGCGCTAACTCAATACCAAGACAAGAAAATAATTCTGTCCAAAAATTTCTAGTGAAAATGGGATCTCTTTTGCTTATAATAATCTTTGGGTTTCCATGTACCTTTTGAATTGTTTCCATAAGTATTGGATTTAAATGGATGTGATAATGCAAAAAGTGTGCATACTTGGTAATTATGTCAACTACCACCATGATGACGCTCTTTCCTTCGGACTTGGGTAAACCTGTGATAAAATCCATTGAAACCTCGTCCCAACATTGGCTTGGAATGGATAAAGGTTGTAATAGACTTGCGGTCTTAATTGTTTCAACTTTAGTTTGTTGGCAAACCAAACATTCCACCACAAAATTTTGAATATCCGATTTAAGGCCATCCCAAAAAAATTCCTTCTTAATCTTGTGGTAAATTTTTAAAAATCCTGAGTGCCCTCCTAAGGGAGAGGTGTGCAATTCGATAAGAATCTTTTGTTTGAGTTGGGAATTCTTACCTAGGTATAAGCGATCTTTGTACCATATTGAATAATTTTTCCAGTTAAATGTATCAGATGTATTGAGATCTTGTTGCAACTTTTGAATGAGTGCCCACACTTCTTCGTCATTCTTCCATTCATCTGTTGCTTAGTTTATCCAATCTAGTTGGATAATAGAAATGGTGCAAAGCAATGCTTCCACATCCTCATCCTTTCTTAAGAGTTCATTTTCCACAACATTTTGCTTCCCTTTTTTGTAGATGATTTCAAAGTCATAACCCAACATCTTTATGACCCATTTTTGCTTCTCTTCTAAAGATAATCTTTGTTCTAAAAAGTATATAAGACTATCATGATCCATTTTCACTTTGAAGTGTCTTCCCATTAGGTAGGGTCGTCATTTCTTAAGTGCATGTAGTATTGCCAACATTTGCTTCTCATAAATAGCTCTGTGTAAATACTTTCCTTTGATTGGATGACTTTCGAAAGTAATGGGTCTTTCTTATTGCATTAAAGCAACACCAATTCCATTTCCTAATGCATCACATTCCACAATAAAGGTTTTTGTCAAGTCTAACGTAGCTAAGACTGGTGCTTGGCACATTGCCTCTTTAAGATGTTCAAAGGCCTTCATTGCTTTTGGAGTCCATGAAAATTCATCTTTCTTCAATAATGTTATTAGAGGTGCTACTATTGACCCATAATTCTTAACAAACTTGCAATAATATCCTGTCAACCTGAGAAACGCATATGCTTTATGGATGTGGGAATATTCCATTCCTTAATGGATTTAATTTTTCTAGGGTATATCTTTACACCTTCCTGAGATATAATATGACCCAGATATTCCACCTCTTGTACTCCAAAGAAACATTTGGAGCTTTTTACATATAATTGTTTCTCCTCCAATAGTTTGAGCACCCTGTCAACATGTTGAACATGATCCTTCCAAGGCTTGTTGTAGATTAGTATATCATCAAAAAATACTAACAAAAATTTTCTAAGGGTTTGAAAAATGGAATTCATCAAACCTTTAAATGTAGAAGGTGCATTGGTAAGGCCAAAAGGCATGACCAAAAATTCATAATGACCCTCATTGAGTTCCTAAATACTATTTTTGGAATGTTCTTCAGTCTTCATTCTGATTTGATGATATCCTAAATGAAGATCCAACTTGGTGAAGTAAATTGATCCATGAAATTCATCCAATAATTCATCAATGGTAGGAATGGGAAATTTATCTTTAATAGTGAGCTTGTTGAGCTCCCTATAATCTGAACACATGCGCCATGACCCATCCTTCTTGTGCACCAATACTACTGGATCAGAGAAAGAACTTTGACTAGGTTGAATTATAGTGGCCTCTAGCATTTCTGCAACCATACGTTTAATTTCACTCTCTTGGGCATAGGGATATTTGTAAGACCTGATGTTTTGAGGAACACTTCCTAGAATCAACTGAATAGCATGATCATGATCACGAATAGGTGTGAGGCCTTTGGGAGTGTCCAATACCTTGGAATGATTATCCAAGACATTTTGGAGATCTGGAGAAATATATGATTTCTATGTGGGAACCTCTAGCGAACATAATTGTGCAATTACGCCTCATTTTCTTTCTTTAGAATCTTTGTCATTCTGTTAGAGCTGATTATCTTTCCCGGTTTCCCTCTGATACCCCTTAATTCAACTTCCTTTCCTTACGAAGAAAATTTCATGAAATTTTCTTGGAATTTAAAAGCTATTTTGCCCAAGGATTGTAGCCATTGGACTCCTAGTACAACATCAGCACAACCCATTGGAATGGAAAACATTGGGCTATTCAATACATATTCTCCCATGGATAGATAGATATTATGGCACTTTCCAGAGCAATTTATGGTTTATCCACTTGCAACCATCAATTGACACTCTGGTGTTGGATATAGGAAGCAATTCAATTCCTCAGCTTTCTTACAATGAATAAAGTTATGGGTATTGCCCGAATCAATCAATGGTATTACCTTTTTCTTCTTAAAATGCCCTTCTATCTTGATAGTTTGAGGAATGGTAATTTCAGCCCATACATTACAAGATATGGTCAGATTAATTTCTTCTTCCTCTAGTGTTTGTTCCTAGTGTATATCCTCTTCTTTTAACATTTCTTGTTCCTTTTCTTCCTCCTCCTCACAATCTATCTAAAATAATTTCTTCTCTACACACTTATGACATTTAGTGTATTTTCTATCACAACTGTAACAAAACCCTTTTGCTCTTTTTTCTTCCAATTGTAGTGGTTTTAACCTTGTAGGTTGTGGAAGGCTAGGGGCATCAACACTTCCATCTCTATAATTGTGAGTGGTAGGCTTCCTTGTTGCCATAATTTTGCTTTCCATTTTTCTTGCGAACCTGAATGCCTTCTCTAATGAATCAGGTTCCCAAAGGAAAACCACATGTTGGTTGTTATGCTTTAAACTCCCTATGAACACATAAACCCTATGCTCCTCTGGAATATCTTTTACCCTTATATTCAATTTTTGGAAGTCCTCAATGTGCTCCATCATTGAACCCTTTTTTTGAGAATTATCAATTGGCTAAAAAAGGAGTTTCTTCTTGTATCCTCATAATGTGGTATCATTTCTTCCGTAAAAATTTCCCAAGTGACAATTTGTTAACAAGAGAAAATCCATTGATACCATACAAACTGATTTGGTTCTAAAAATAAAGTTGAAATGCGTACCTTTTGTGTGTTTCGCACATTATGGAGATCGAAATATTGCTCCATCTGTAGTATCCATATTACAGGATCCTTGCCATCAAACTCCCTCACATTGATCTTTGGAACACGGTGGGTATTCAATCCAACGTTAGGGTCTATGAAATCATGATTAACATTTCTTTTGTTCTCATCATGAGTTTCCTTTACTACCCTTTCGCCATTAGTAAGCATTTCTTGTAGCAAATTTGTCTTCAAATCTTTGATTTTGCCTTTAAGTTTTTCTTCTATACCATCCATCTTAGCTTCCAAGCCTTTCTTTAAACCATCCATCTTAGCTTCCATGCCTTTCTTTAAACTATCCATCTTAGCTTCTGTTACTTTTTGTGAGAGTGAATTTTGTTGCAGTTGGTCTCATAATTTTGATATATCATGTTGCATTTCTTCCTCTTCTTCATGAGTCATGCTAGAGCTTTCAGGTTGCTTACTAGGTGTTTCCATTTTCTTTCTTCAGGGAATCAATTAATGATAATAATGCTTCACTATGCCCTTTGAATTCATTCAAGCTATTTTTTCAAACCAAACTTATGCAAAATTTTAAAAAAACTACCTACATTTTTTCACTTTGTAGGAGCTCAATATTCAATATGTTGTATCCAAGGTCTAAATTTGTGTCCTTCAGTAGCCCTTTAAGTCCTCTTTCCAACCCCACAAGTCTGATCAAGATTGGATTCTCCAAGGAAGAGTTATGTCAAATCTCCCACGTTGACCTGATTATAGACTAGTTCAATAGATTGAACTTATATGAAGTGCCACATGTTACTGTTTCGACCTTAGGACCTGAAACTGATACACGGAAAACTACAGGCTGTCCTCTTTTTGTAATTTTTTATGAAATTTCAATCTGATGCCTGTTTGAGATATAATTCAGGAGCCTGCAAAAACCCTAACTTCCTTGGATTCTATCTCTGAAAATATAGTAAGAAAATATCTGAAATTCGGACCCGAGGTTCATCGAGATTTCAGATCAAATGAGTTTTAATTTCAGCTTTTGAAATTTCATATAAAAAAATTATAGCAAAAATTCCACGATGACCTATTTGTAGTGAAGCCCTAGAATCCAAAGGCTTTGATACCAAATGTTATGTAACCAGCTCACAAAATAGAAGAAAAGATAGATCAACGACTTCAAAATCAGCCTCTTCGATGGGGCAACCTCCTTTACATTACACAAATGAATAATTCTTGGATGATACAAATGAAAAAACCTCATTTCTATATATAGGAGTCTAAGGGGTCATAATATAATCAAATCCGACATAACAATAATAATATAAGGGCACAACAATAACAATAGTGGGCTTCTACGGGGCACAATAATAACAATATGGGGACAATAGGGGCACAACAATAACAATAAGGGCTACAATAACAATAGTAATAGAGGAATCACTAGTATTGTAGGGATCTAACATATCGTGTTAACTAGACTAATTGTGCGGATAAGATAGCCTCCCTTGAGATACATTAAGGTATGAGCTTGATTATGTCTTCCAGTTGATTAATTTAACATGTTATGTTTGCAAGTTGGTTGAATGTTTGATTAATTGCATAATATGAGTATGTGTTCAAATGATCTTGTTTCAAGATGATTGTACTAACACATATGTGTTGAGACATTTGATATGTACTTGGGCATAGTAGCTGGCAGTTGGAACATTATGTCTAATAACTATGAATTGACTATGGAATATGACATGATTATTAGTCTTTGTAAATGTTGACTTCAAATTGACAGATATGACTGTCTTGATATTTGGAGCACGTGGTTGACATATGTAAACAGTTGCAGGAAACATGCTTGTTATTAGCATGACAAGGTAACAATTGATGTGTTTAAATAACTAACAGTTGGGTGATGTGACAATAAATAGTAAGCCTCGATTGCAACAAGGTAAAAAGGTAAAAGAAAGGAATTAGACAAGAATTCCTTTGGCTATGTTTGGAAACCCTAATTCCAAACAAATGAGTGCTTTGCATACAAGAAGTATTCTTAACCTTAATATTGTCTGACATTATATGGATATGTGCTAGATTCATGAACATGTACTTGATAGGTATATTAGCTACTATCTAGTTACGGGTGGATCTGTCAAGGGAATTAGAGTCCCTTGAGAGATGACGTGGATTTGTTTAGTTGAAAGCAACATGTTTGGACAACAAGGTAAGGTAACAAGTGTATTGTTATGTTTATTTATGCACTGAAAATTATGTGTTGATGGAAATATGATGCAGGGGATTGCATGGCAAAGAGATTGCCATGAAATATTGAAGAAGTCTTAGGTTGAATTTTCCCTTGGAAGAATTGGGGACCATGGGGATTGAGTCATGTCGTCTATTGTCAGTTTTGTGCTTTTGGTCTTTTGGTAACTTGTTGTGCTTAGTTCTAGTTTTGTTTGCATCTTGTGTATGGCCATACTGCTTTGTTCATGGTGTCATATTGTTGTTTTTTCCCTCTTGTTTGCTTCTTGGTCTTGCCTCTATTGTTTTGAGAGTCTTAGGAATTGGTTGGGGAAGGAGGAAGTTAATGGAGCTTCGGGAGAGTTTTTCAGTACTCGACAGGTAAGGTAAGATCTAGATGAAGCTCGTTCCATGTATAAGGGCAATTGAAGGAAAGAGTATGACAGTCAGTTAGACTAGTTGGTTCCATTAGTATAAATGGACGGTGGTAGGACATGCATGGGAAAGGTAATCCAGAAAGATAAGGTGAATGTATTTGAGGTGTCATATGCCTTGGCTATGTTGGGAGATGTTGTTCTCAATGTTGCACATGTGTTGCACACATAAAGGGAGTTCTCTTAAACTTGACCTTATGATATCTAGTAATTATTTTGTGACCATGATTATGTTGATGTCTATATGTGTATACATGTATGTATGTATGTATGTCATGTCTGACAGCGTCATCATGGATCATGATTATTAATGATAATATTTATATGTATATATATGTATGTATGTATGTATGTTGTTGTCTGACATGGTCGTTAGGAATCATTCTTGTGGAGGAATGATTGCTTACCTAGGTGAATGACATGAAGAGGTTCCTAGTTTATAAGGAATCAAGTGGAAGAGTAGTCATGAAAAATACACGAGATCAGTATCACATGGTTATGAGTTGATATTATGTGATTATATTATGTCTATGTTATGGACATTCTATACTGAGTGATACATCAGCAAAATGAAAGTAGTGTGGTCTGCGACATGCTGGGACAAGCATGGATAAGACACTGGAAGCAAGGTTGATTGGTAGAGACAGTGTGGTTTTGAAAGTGTGGTACTACTATTGTGCATTGTTGTACATGTTTCATCTGTGATGTTGTGGGCATGTGGTATTTGTATATATAATGTGTGTAAATGTTGTTTATGTAATGTTATGTATAGGGTGGTACATATAGTGTTGTGCGAATGTTGCATATGCAATGCTAGGTATAGATGGTGCTATGTACATGATGGATATGCGGTCCTCTGTACATATTGTACTGTGCGCATGATGGATATGTAGTGTTGTGTGCATGTTTTACATGTGGTGTTGTGTACATAGGGTGTTATGTACATATGGTGTTGTGTGCATGTTGTACATGTGGTGCCGGGTGTTGTGTGCCTGATTGAACAAGTGGTGTTGTGAGCATGTGGTGTCGTGTACATGTTGTACATGTGGTGTTGTGTGCAGATGGTGTTGTGTACATGTCATGTATATGGTGTTGTGTACATGTCATGTCATGCATGTGGTGTTGTGTATATCTTGCGTTATGTACACATTGTATAGGTGGTACGATGTACATGTGGTGTTGTGTACACATGGTGCAGGTGGTGCCGTGTACATGTTGTGCAGGTGGTGATGTGTATAGGTGATACTGTATACATGTTGTACATGAAAAACTGGTGTACATGTGGTATTGTGTGCATGGTGTACATGTTGTGTTGCGGGCATGCAGTACTATGTATGTTCATTGTGTAGTTGTGGCAAAGTGACATGTGTATTCATTGTGTTGTACTCTGTGTACGTATATGTATTGTGTTGTACACTAGGTGTAGGCGTAAGTGTCATGATTTATATCCAGTGTAGGCATATCTATTGTGTTGTGTTGTACATTGCGTGTAGGTGTATGTGTGTTATGTCAGGTGTAGGTACATGTTTTGTGTGGTGTCACACGTTGTGTGTGGATGTATGTGTTGTGATGTACATTGTGCATGTGTACATGATTGTAGAAAGGAAAAGGGACTGGGTGTTGTTAGGTGTGGCAACTCATCCGATGTGTGTACAAAAATAACAAAGGCAGAAGCAAGGATCGATGAGGGATAAGTATCCGTATTTTCTTTCAATTTTATTATACATTTGATTTATGATTATGGTATATGATGATTACATGTGATCTATGATTCCATTTTATGATGGCTACATGTGATTTATGATTATGATCTATGATGGTTTTGTTTTGAGCTAACCTGATGTGATATACTTATACATGATTATTTTGTCAAAGATGCTAGTTTGACTTGTTGTGACAGGAAGTAAACAAGATTGTAAGTGTACCTTATTGAAGAGCTACCAATGATATATGATTTGAAGTTATTTTAATTTATTCTGAATCTAATGGAAATTATGTGCTTGGTACATGAAAGCATGAAATGTTAGGTTGGATGGTTGAAATTGACTACAAGAATTTGCAACAACAAAAGGAATTAGAAAATGTAATAGTATGCTCGTAAAGTATTCATGAGAAAGGCCATTATGGGACAATGGTACCTAATAGCATCCATTGATTTCCATGAGCATGTTATGAATGGTATGATGGTTTTAAGGCAGGGATATGCATTGGTTTTTGTATCTTCCAATGTGGGGAAGCCTTGACAACGGATGGACTTCTCGGGATGGGGGTGCCAACGGAACTTGGAAGGTGAGTGACTGCATGAAAGGGGGTGATCGGAATGCCCGAGGGACAGTGTAGTATAGAAGAGAAGACCATGGATGAATTTTTTTTGGTCATTAGCATTTCCATATGGAATCAGATGCACGTTGGGAGTGCGCCCTGAAACAATGGGCTGGTAATTGTTCCCTGAGAGGAAAAGTGGTGCGTGATTGTAGTGCTAGATATTCAATGCAACTTTGACTTTGACAGTGGATTCTAGACTTCCTAGGAGTTTGGGGTGGAAGTGTGAGCCTTTAGATTCCCTTATTGATTGATACAAGCATCATATCCTTTTATTTTTTGGTCAAGCAAATGTTTATATATTTATATTATTATAAATACTGTATCGAGCTAGTTTATCAAGCTCCATAGACATTATTGTTATTTGTTGGCTGAAGCAAATGTGTATAATTGTACGTGGATTGTAAATATCGTAATGAGTTGTGTTACAAAGCTCCAGTAAATGATATGTTTGTCATGTTTTAGCATATGGTCGTTGTAAATACTGCAACGATTTGTGTTATAAAGCTCCATGGGCAGTATGTTTTGTTTTCAGCAGTCTTGTTGGTTATAGGTGTCATTGAACACCAAGGATGGTGTTCCCCCAAGGGGGAGGGTTCTGTAACAACACTAGTTAAAAATTCGTGTAAAAATATATAAGACCACGATCATGGGAAAATGAAGAAAATAAAGGCCTCATTAATAAAAATGCTTCTGAGGATCAGTTGGAAAGCTTGGTCAGTTCACTTTTATAGCTCTCTCTCTATTCTCTCTCTCTTATTCTTGGACACTTAGAGTTTTCTTGGATCACTCTTGGAGGGCGTGACATACTTGGAGTTTTGGAGCAAGAAGGCAAGGAAGAGTAGGAAAGCACAAGAGGAAATTGGGATCAACAACTATAATGGGTGTTGCTTGCAAGTACCGAGTTGCATGTATGTTTTCCTCACTAGTTTTGGCATACATGACATATGCATATGGTTTATTGGTCATGATCTGTCATTGACATGGAGGGTTGACTGGATTGATAGTGGATTTTCCTAGCCTTTCCATTTCTTGGATAACCATGGTGTTATGGGTTCATTTCTCTGTTTTCAAGTTGGTTCTCATGTTTCCTTAGCTTGGGTTGAGTTACTAGTTCTTGGAACCTTGGTTGGACAAATGCTCAGGAGCCCTGTAATAGCTTGCGTTGAGTTACTAGTCTTGGAGCCTTGGTTGGACAAACACTCTAGAGACCTTGGTGGGTTGAGTTACTAGTCCTAGAGCCTTGGTTGGACAAACGCTCTAGAGTCCGGTATAAGTTGTGGGTTGAGTTACTAGTCCCGGAGCCTTGGTTGGAACAAACACTTTGGAGCCATGGAAGGCTTGGGTAGAGACCAATCTGATGATGGTGGTTATGATGTACAACTGTGAGGTGGAATCAATGTTTGATGGTTTGAGGTGGTTGGCCTCTTGAAGCCCTGGACGGTTTCGGTTGATGTGTTTATGAGATACCACATTCATGCTTGGAATATGGCATGGGGGTGACTGGTTGAAAGAAATTTTTGGTTCATCCATGTCTACGGTCGAGTGGTATGTGGAAGCCCCAAACCTGGTTGGATTTGCATATTTTTAATAAAAGCTATGTTCTCTTGATTTTGTACTCATTTATATGTGGATTTAATTGTTGGTATCTCACTGTTATTTTCATGGTTTTATGCTAGTTATAAGATCGATAATTGACTGGTTCATGTCATGGTCATTTCATGTATTTCCACGTAATTGTTAAAATGATGGATGCAAGACCTAATTGATGTCATAACAATTCAAGGGAGAAGGTGGTGATCCTTCTTGTCATGTCTCATAAGAGTTCAATAATGCATGCTTTGTCTTGTATCCTAGACCTGTACATTGCATTGATGCCAAGTGTTTGACAGAATGTCAGTCCCAGTTGGGGATGGTCAGGCCTATTCCTAGAGTTAGTTTTTGGTTTATTAGTCTTGTCATCATGTGTTTAATGGATTTTGGAAGTTAGAATAAGTTTTAGGCAGCGGCCAGAATTATGGGCTTAAAAAGTGCCTTAAATCTCGTGGACTCTGGGACAGGTATGGTGGAAATAGTCCCTGGATGCAGGCATGTAGGCTTGTGGGAGCGTCCAAAGCTCTCTCGACACTGGAATGCCTATAACATGGAAGCGTCCATAGGTTTAATAGCTTAAAAAATCAGTAGGACTCAGGGCATGGTTAGCAGAAAGGTTGGGATGGTTCTTATGAGTCATATTTCTAATGTTTAAGGTCTTTATGGTGTGTTTCCATTGGTTCCACTTCCTTAAAATGACTTTGGAGGTCGAATTATATCATAGTAACTTCTCACCACATGTTTATCACGATTGGATGGTTACCTGGGTAGATGTGGGAGGAGGGAGTTATAATCCTATTCAACACATTCAATATTGAATTATATGGGGGATAATTATTCACATTCCTTCGAGGTGTCCAATATAGGTGGAAAATATGGTAAAAGTAGCTCCACATTAAATATTGGGCTCAAGCCAAGGAAAAGGGGAATAGTCAATTCATAATAATTTTCACCCATAACCTTTGTGGTTGTGTAAGTCCCATATCATAGTGGTATGAGATTTTTATGGGGACCTATGAGATGATTTTTCTATAAGTGCAACCACAGCTTATCGCTAACCTAAACATGTGTGGAACCTTATGCTAATCAAGTTGCCACTTATACTTGGTATTGGATTTCTGTAGGATATCATGAACCTCTTATTGGAGGTGTTGAATCCATTCAAAAAAATTCCGCCTTAACCTTGGCATGGGAGGATTCTACTAGTGAAGGTGTAATGGATATATCTACATCATTTGAGGTCAATGGTTGGAACACCAAGTACAATCGAAGAAGAATATGGCCAATAGAGTTGTGGAGTGATTTTTTATAGCTATCTTGAACATATGGAAGGATTTTGTCACATGTATGCAGATGCTTGGAGTTGTACATGTGCAAGATATACTCAATCATCATATTGGCCACTTATGTTTTTCCATCAATTTGGGGATGAAAGGAAATCAATTTAGTTAACTTGGTATCCATCGGAGACCATAGGTTTCATCTGAAGGTATCATGGAAACTCATATCCCTATCTCAAATAATGGTCTAAGGTAGCCAAAGTGAACCCAAACACACTCAAAGAAGAGTTTGTTGCAAATATGATACTCTTCTTTCATGGTGCCAAAATGGCCATCTTAGAGAACTAGTTAGCAATCACAAACACATAATAATTACCATGCTTGGTGGAGGGAAAACATGACATGTAATAGATGCACACTGACTCCCATGGCTTGTTGGAGGTAGATAAAGGAGTGAATATGTAACCACCCCTTCCACATTTACCCAATTTCACCAGCCTTCCAGGGTAAACATGAGACAAAGAGTTATTATGAAATGACCCAACCTCCAAGCTCTAGTTAAGGAAGTGGGGCCAATAAACTAACCACAAACTAACAACTCACAACATCTTGCAGGGCTACTGGACACTTAAGGGCCAAAGGACCACCCCAGGTGACCAAACCCTAAGTTGAGGCTCTTTTTCACTGACCTAGACTCCCAAACCGCATGCATGACAAGGAATATGTGCGGTTATAGTCCTCCAACCACATGCACAACACTGCCTCCATGCGGTTGTGACCCAACTTACATAGTTTAGAGGGTGTGGTCCCGAGATTTGAGCCACCTTTCCAGGCCAGCCTCTAGACCACTTCTCAAAACTGGATGAGACTTTCCAGAATCATAATTGACATGAGGAAAAAAATAAACATTCAAACTTGAATCAAGGAATTGACTTAGACTGCTTAAAACACACTCGACATGTTGTCAAACACATATAAAACATGTAAGCTACAGGTCATGAATGCATATATGATCATAATAGTTTGAGATTCATCCGAGAATCACCAAGAAGGCTCTATGCCCTCTCCACATAGTTGCAACAACACTTATTAGTCTATGCATTCATCAACCAAACAACAACTAAATAATTCATGACAAGGGAAATAGAGTGTACATATCATATAACCAACATATAACTAGAAAGTAACCAACACAGAAACCATGGCAGAACAACGGTAAAATTACAATCATAATCAACACAATTCTCATATATCACAATAGGAAAATGTATCATATTAACATATGAAAATTCCAACCAATTCAGGGACTCCCACGTACCACTTGATCATAGATTGGATTGACGCCATACTCCAAGCATGAATGTGGGATCTCATGGAATAAACCAAAACAAAACCAAACCAGGGCTTCTAGAGGCCAAACCACCTCAACCCTCATCCATAGTGCTTCCACCTCCATGGTCAAACATCACTAAGACCAACCAGATTAGTACCTACCCAAGTTTTCCAGGGATCCAAGTACTAGTAACTCAACCCACAACCTTCCAGGGATCTAGAGTGTTTTTCCAACCCGGCTCCAGGGACTAGTAACTTAACCCACAAAGGTATCCAGAGAGTTTATCCCAACCTAGGCTCCAAGACTAGTAACTCAACCCAAGTTGTTCCAGGGCTTCCAGATCATTTGTTCCAACCCACAACCATAAGGAATTATGAGTATCAATCACGAAACAATCAAGTGGAAAAACTCACAACACTATGGCTATCCAAGAAATGGCAATCCAGGAAAATTTTCATGCTAATGACAACACATAACCAGAAAAATCAATATACCATGCATCTAGAAATCAACAAGGAAATCACACATGCAACCTATTACTACAAAGAAATCCATTTGTAGCTATTTATCCAACCGTTCCCTTACATTTTCCTTCTTTCCTTTGCCTTATTTCTCCAAACCCAATGTATGCTAAGGTGCTCCAAGGATACTCCAAGTGTGCAAGAGTATTAGAGAATAGAAAAGAGAGCCACAAACTAGACTGGGAAAAACTGTGAATTGATCTTTAGAAGCCTTTTTATCATTGAGGCCTCTATTTTCTTAATTTCCCTTCATTTTTCCTTCAATTTCCCTCTTAAACAAATTTGTGTCTCTTCACCTTTATTTTCTCCTATTTTCCTTTATTCATAAATAAAATGCCAATTATTGCCACTTTTCCTTTTCCAACTTCCATAGCCATTAATTAACCACCAGTGATACCCATCACTATGTTTTTCCCAACATTCATCTTGGAATATGTATCCCATGATCATGTTCTTATTTTATTTACATAGAAAATCAACCAGGGGTTGTTACAAACCCCTCCCCTTGGGGGAACACCGTCCTCTATGTTCTATGACACCTATGACCAACAAAAACTACAAAAAAACATAATACCCATGGAGCTTTATAACATAGCTCGATGTAGTATTTATAATGACATCCTACAAACCATGACCAACTTAAAAAACGTGAAAATCATACCTCTTATTAGAGATCTATAACATAGCTCATTGCGGTATATACAACATCCATACACACACACACACATATATATACTCATTTGCTTGAACAAAAAAATAATGAAGGATATAAAGCCCGCTATGACCAACCATAACCCATGTAGCTTCATCAAACCCAAAGTTCTTCCATTGAACTTTAACCTACTCAATTTCTCTGTTTTGAGGCATGAGTAGTTTCCGCTGCAATATGCATTGGGGTTTTTGCTGGAATTCTCCCTCTGGTTCTACCTGCAATACAGACCAATCAATCACATTATGAACATCCCACACATACTTCTTTAGCAATGAAACATGGAAAACATCATGGACTTTCACTGTCATAGGTAATTCAATTCGATAGGCCACTGTTCCAATCCTCTCAAGGATATTGAAAGTCCCATAATACCGAGGTTCCATCTTGGTACATGATTCAATCCGCAAGGAGCTCCTCTTGGGCTTAATGTGCAAGTACACATGTTCCCCAACCTGAAAATCCTTAAATACCCTGTGTTGATCTGCATAACTCTTCTTCTTGTCCTGTGATGCCTTCAAATTCCTCTTAATAACCTTCATTTCTTGTTCCATTTCTACTAGCATATCTTATCCAATCAGTAACATGTTCACTGGATCACTCCAGATGATAGGAGTATTACAACTCTGCCATAAAGTGCCTCAAATGAAATCATCTTCAAGGATTCATGATACCCATTATTATATGAAAACTTTACTAGTTGAAGATACTATTCCCACTCCCTTTGTTGATGGATGACATGCATCCTCAACATGTCCTCAAGAATCCTGTTAACCCTCTCTATCTGTCCATCTTTTAGTGGATGATAAGATGTACTGAAAGCTAACTCTGTCCCCAAACCTACAAACAACTCCTTCTAAAACCTGCAAGTGAACTTGGCATCTCTATCAGATACAATCTTCTCAGGAATACCATGCAATCTCAATATCTCCCTGATGAAAATCTGAGCTACTTTACTAGGTGAATTCGTAGAATTAATTGCAAATACCTCACTTAACCTATCAACCATAACCATAATGGAATCATGCTACTTCGATGTCCTTGATAAACCTGTAATGAAGTCCATGGATATGACGTCCCATTTCCACTATGGAATCTAAATTAATTGTAATAGACCACGTGGATTCTTACACTCTACTTTTACCTATTGACAATCCAAATATCTCACAACAACCTCAACCATCTCTTTCTTCAAGTTAGACCAATTATAGAATTTCTTAACTATTGTGAATGTCTTCTAATATCCTTGGTGACCTAAATACGTCTTAACATGAAATTCCCTCAAGATAAGCTTCTTGAGCTCACTTTCATCTGGTACATAGATGTTGTCCCTAAAGCTGACCAAGTCATTTATCAGGAGATGATAATCCACATGCTGATCACCTATACCCTACTATTGTAACATGTACCTCAACTGTTGATACCTATCATCATGCCGTCTTGCCTGCAACTCTGTCCCATAAGAACCCACTGCTACAAAGTGATTCACTTGTACTCTTCTACTAAGAGAATATGCAACCTTATTCTCCTTTCCCTTGATGTTATTGATCTCAAAGTCAAACTCATTGAGAGTAGCCAACCATCTAACTTGCATGGCATTTAGATTAGGTTGATCAATAAGTACCTGAACCCATTGTGATCACTCATCAAGATGAACCTCCTGCCAAGAAGATAATGTCTCCACATCTTCAAGGCATGAATGATAGTGCCAAGTCAAGATCATGAGTCACATAGTTCTGCTCATAATCATTCAACTTCGTTGACTCATATCATAAACATGTCCCTCCTACACTAGGATTACACCAAGTCCTCTCTTGGAAGCATCTATACAAACCATGAACTCTTTCTTAAGATCTGTAATCTTCAAGACCAAAGAATTTGTAAGCAAATGCTTCAACTACTCAAAATTAGTTGCACACTCTTAGTCCATTCAAACATATTCCCTTTTCAATGCAAAGATGTAATAGGAAAAGCAATCTATGAGAAGTTCTTGACAAATCGCCTATAATAACCTGGTAATCCCATGAATGATTTGACCTCGTCCACATTCCTAGGAGCTTCCCACTCTATGATAGATCTAATATTATCGGGGTCCACTGTTATACCTTTTTTGGAAACATGTCCTAAGTAATGAGATTTTGTGTGAAATAAATTGCAGTTAATAAGTTTGGCATACAACTAATGTTTTCTCAACAATATTAACACTACTGCTAAATGCTTTGCATGCTCTTCCTCATTCTTAGAATATATAAATATGTTATTAGTGAATACTATCACAAACTTGTCTAGATAAGGATGCAAGACATTATTCATCAAACACATGAAAGTAGATGGAGCATTAGTAAGACCAAAAGGAACTACTACAAACTCATAATGCCCATACCTGGTCTGAAATGTGGTTTTGTAGATGTCGTCTTCCTCAATGCATACCTGATGGTATCTTGATCTCAATTCAATCTCCGAGAAAGCTGCTACTCCCTTTAGTTGATCAAATGAATCATCAATTAGCAGAAAGTGATACTTGTTCTTGATCGTCACCTTATTCAACTACTTGTAATCAATGCATAACTTGAGAGTACCATCCTTCTTCTTCACAAATAATACTGCCGCACCCCAAGGTGACATACTTGGCCTAATGTATCCTTTATCAAGCATTTCCTTAAGCCACAAATTCAATTCCATTAATTCTAGAGTGCTCATCCTGTAAGGTGCATTTTATGCTAGTGCTACTCCCAACATCAACTCAGTAGAAAATTCCACTTCCTTATGAGGTAGTAACTCAACAATCTCTACTGAAAATACATCCTAAAACTACTACAAAACCAGATACCTCTTCAAGACTTCAGCATACTCAACATCCTTCCCTTTGTCACTAGAAATATGAACTACAGACAATACACATCCTTTCATGCTACTCCACTTTGCTTGCATAACTATAACCATCTTCATTAATGTAGGCTTCTTCTTACCCTGCAAGATTATCCTCTCTCCATCATCATCCAAGCACACAATAACCTTATCATAGAGATCTACCTTCGTCCTGTGAATATGCAACCAATCCATACCCAAAAACATATTGTATGATCCCAACAGTAGTACATTTAGATGTGTTGATGTAGACATACCATTCAACTCAAATGCACAAGATATCACCCAATGATGAACTATTTTCTTGGTACCTGTAGCCAAATGCACCAACCAAGATTTTGCATGCACTTCTTTATTCAAGCAACACTTATCCACTAGGTCAAGACTGATATAACTATAGTTCAATCCAGGGTCAACCAAAATAGAAAAAACTTGATCACAAATCTCACCTTCCATCTCAATAATAGGTTCCTGATAATCAACCTGCCTATTATCCAAGGCTGCCATTAGGGAAATTTTGAGGTAAAAAATGGGTCTCAAAATAAAAATGTACAACCAAAATCAACTTTATAAGAACCAATAAGATTCAAGATGACGATGTCAACCATGGGGGATGATTCACCATTTTGGATTAAAATAGTAAAAAGATTAAAAAAATTAAAAAACCACATTTTCAACTTATAACCCCTACGATTTTACTCAAATTTCGAGTGGGATCACTCGTTGGATGCAGAATTTAATTCCTCATTGAAGGAGTACCCATGTTGCATACTTCTAATGTACCCTGCTATACGAAAAATGAGAAATAAATGAAAAACATGATTGCAATCATGTTTTTCATGTATCTCTCATTTTTTGTGTAGAAGGGTCCATCGAAAGTATAAAACATGGGTACTATTCCACATCCAACGAATGCTTCCGCTCAAAATTTGAGTAAAACCATAGGGAGATAAGCTAAAAATATGAATTGAAAAAGTAGTTTTTCTTTTTTCCCTCTAAAGTTTGATTATGTAATCTAATCTTATTTTATTATTTCCATTATTATTTTAGAATATTCCTTAGGAGGCCCATTTTAAACCTAAAAATTTCTCTAATGATAAATCCGAGGAATACTTTGTCCAACATCCCTAATTGTTTGTGCCTCCTGAGCATTGTAAATCTGCTATAAAGCACCTTGATGTTATGGGAAATATCTCCTGCAATGATCCTTGCCACAAGTCCAACACTGAAAAGTCTTCCTACCATCACCCTTGTTCTACTCCTGAGACTAAAATCCCTATTCGCTATCAACTGCATTGAATTTTTTGTATGACGTTGCATTCTCCTTGTTACTTGCGTTTTGCGGTCTTCCTCGCTTCTTATCCCACTTTCACTTAGTCTTATAATTACCTTTCCAACCCTGCTTAGGCTCTGACTTATGCTTAGAGTGCTCAAAACATTGTTTCAACTTCCCAATAACTTCCTCCAATGTTTGAGGCTCATCATACTCAATCTGATCTTTAAATGTTAAAGGAAATCCAATAACAAATCTTTGAACCTTTGTCTTCTCATCCTTAAGATATGGTACATACCTTAATAACTCCAAGAACTTAGTCGTATACTCTTTGTCTGTCACAGACCCCATCTTCAATTTGTATAACTCCTTAGCCTTATCATCATAGTATCTCTATGAAAATACTTCTTCCTTAAAAGTCTCTTAAACCCATGGCAACTCAATTCCTTTGTCTTGCATTAGAGAAATTTTGAGGTCTAAAATGGGCCTCAAAACAAAAATGTACAACCAAAATAAACTTTATAAGAACCAATATGATTCAAGATGATGATGTCAACCATGGGGGATGATTCACCATTTTTGGAGTAAAAAAGTAAAAAGATTAAAAAAATAAATAAATTTCACCTCGTATTTTCAATTTATCTCACTACGGTTTTACTCAAATTTCGAGTGGGAGCACTTGTTGGCTGCAAAATTTAATTCCTAGTCCAAGGAGTACCCATGTTGCATACTTGTGATGTACCCTGAAAAATAAGAAATAATGAAATATTTGATTGCAATCACATTTTTTTCACATATTTCTCATTTTTCATGTAGAAAGGTTCAACGAAAGTATGCAACAAGGTATTCCTTGGATGAGGAATTAAATTCCACATCCAACGAGTGATCCCACTCAAAATTTGAGTAAAACCATAGGGAGATAAGTTGAAAATACGAGTTGAAAAAATAGTTTTTTTCCCTCTAAAATTTGATGACATAATCTAATATTATTTTATTATTTCCACTATTATTTCATAATATTCCTTAGGAGGCCCATTTTAGACCTAAAAAATTCTCTAATGGATACCTCTGACATGATTCACATATTCCCACCAGATGTACACTTTTTCCTTGAGACTGAAAATAACTATCCTGGCTTTCATATTCTCTGTGTAATCATGCAACTCGGAGAACTTCTTCATTCTAAGTAACCATGATTTTGCATCTTTTGGTTTCTTCAAATCTACATCAAAGGTAGGAGGTTTGGGTTTCTTGAACTCATTTGAAAAGTATTGCTTATCACTCCTCCTGTAAGGATGATAACGATGATGACCATCAGGGAAAATTTTAAGGATGGAAAACTTTCTTGAACTTTAAAACATTGGCGAATCTCACTAATCCCTAATATGAAAACTATAAAATGTTTATTGATATATTTGTAAAATTATTCAAATTTATAATCATTTTATATATAGTCTCTATATAACGTTGGCGATTTTTAAGGTAAAATATTTTATATTCTAAAAATTTGGCGAATCATCTTTTATAAAAATGGAAATTGGCGAATCTTTTTGTGGAAAAATAATGGAAAATTAGCCCACTGGGCGAATATTAGCCCCTAAAATTTTCCATGATGACCATGTTGTCTCTCTGAACCAGAACTAGAATAGAACCGATAACCACTACCTCCCTTGTCAGGTATATCCATCCATTTTCCACCTCTAACTGTGTCATCCTTGTCTAACCTGTGTCCTCCATGAGACCTACTATCATATTCCCCATTAGTTGTTTCCTCCTATCCATAATTGATTTGTGGTTGTCCCTATCACTGCTTATCTAATAAACTTTGAAGAATCATTGCATTGACCTCTACTTGTTTTTCCTGTGCCCTGTATAGTATTTCCTGTGACTGAATTATCCTGTCATTATCTTCCTTCCTAATTTTGATTTTTACCTTCAAGCTTCTCAATGTATCTGTTATGTCAGGAGAGTAATCTTCCCCATGTTGCTCAGCTGATATGTAAGGCGAGTCACGTGAATTTTAATCCACCATTATGCTCATCATTTATGATCCTCTATCTCCTTCAAACATACTATGTCAAATAAACCAAATATAAACATAACTAACATACCTTAGTGAAGTTCAAGGGAGGCTATCTCGTTTTCATAAATCATTCCAGATTAGCAAGATACATATATACACGTATTCACATCATTAATCTCAACATGACGACACAACAACAACAATTACCATCATGAGAAATAACCAACATGCATGCATGAAAAACATAGAGGCAATCTTACCTGCATAGATAACAATCATATCTACCTCGAGGTCCAGTGCTACAACCTCACTTTGATACCACCCTATAACCACCCCCTCCCATATTTACCCAATTTCACTAGCTTGCGAGGGAAAACATGAGACAAAAAGTTACTATGACATGACCCAACCTCCAACCTCTAGTTGAGGAAGTGGGTCCGATAAACTGACCATAAAATGACAACTCACAACACATTTTAGGGCTTCAGGTCACTCAAGGGCCAAAGGACCACCCCAGGTGATCAAACCCTGAGTTGGGGCTCTTTTTCACTATCTAGACTCCCAATTTCATACATGATAAGGTCTGGGTGTGGTTATAGACCTCCAACCGCATGCCCAACACTACCTCCATGCGGTTGTCACCCAATTTACCCAACTCAGAGGGTGTGATCCCGAAATCTGAGGCAATTTTCCAAGCCAACCTCGAGACCATTGCTCAAAGCTGTCGGATATTTTCTAGAATCATAATTGACATGAGGATAGAGCCAAACATTCAAATTGAATCAAGAAATTGACCTAGATTGTCTAAAACACACTAGAATTTTCGTCAACACACATAAAAAACATGTAAGCTACAAGTCATGAATGCATATCTCATCATAGTAGTCTGAGACTCATCTGAGAATCACCAAGAAAGCTCTATGCCCTTTCCACATAGCTACAACAACACTTATTATCCCATACATTCATCAACCAAATAATAACTAAAAAATTCATGATAAGAGCCTGTTGATGCCTCGAAAATCGTTGCATCGACATTGGGGGAAACCACCCGGTCCGGACCTTAGTGCAGCTCCTTTTCCGTTTGGTGAAGTGGCTCCGACTGGGGATAATGGGACCAGTTTCCCAGCAATAGATAAATGGGATGAATGGAGACTTTGAGAATAATAGTAGTGATAGGTGAATGACTAAAACTATTGACAGAAATATAAGTAACTAAAACTATCCCGGGAATCTAATTGAACTTCTAAAGCATAGCTTTTGATGTTCTATATTCTAAAAATACAATTATGTAGATAACAACATTCTCAAAATACAGATTTTAAATAATTCAAGATTACTGTAACTAAATAGTCAGATACAGTGATTAAAGCGATACTACAAAACTTTAAAGGTTCATACCATTAACGCATACATGATTAAATAATAAGGCAGATCATGAAGTCATCCAATAGTGGTATGAACAAGATTTCCTGTTGATACACATGCATACAAATAATGATAGCATAAAGTAATTACACAGTGAAATCAAATACACAGAATGAAT